>PNEQ01000361.1:54894-86868 GCA_003012365.1 Medauroidea extradentata
ACAACGTAAAGAAAACGACACATTTAATTATATACAATACATCTGCAAGCGTTTCAAAACACTCTATTAAGTTAATGAAATTTATTACTTGAATTATAGTCATTGAACATATGTATGCCATTGACATTGTCAAGTACAGAAAATCAGTCCGGTATAAACTCACCATCAGTTAATGTTCTTTCCAAGAATTTGTTAAAATAATAATGGGGATTATTTAGCAGTCGAAGCCCGCCACAGTTACAAAATCACGCACCAACTTCTTTGTTAATTGTCTTTTCTTTCTTTACAAAAGAGCATCGTTATTCTCTCATTGCTGATATGATTTTCATGTAGCGGGAAGTAGCGTTAAGACGTACTATTTAAGTTACATACAATAATTATGCGAGGAAAAACTTTTAAAATGTTCTAGCACATAATAATTACAAAGAGTAGATTATGTAATGTATATCTTGCACAGTACACAAATTTTTTTCATACAATACGTGTTAGGATAGTGAGTCATCCCAAAATGAATCACAAAGGTAAAGTAAATCTACAGCAAAATTACTTACATTACTTTTTACCATTAACATATTAGGCAAGTACACATCCTTCTGCAATATATTAAATAGATAAAACACGTAGTTAGTAAAACAAAAAATTTATTTTACCAAGTAAGGAATGGTCAACTGAAGAAAGTAATATAAAGTGGAGAGGAAACACTAGACTATGACAGGTATTATTGTACTGTATAGAATGAGTCATTCAGGAGGAATGCAAACAACTGTTTCTTGAAGTTATTCGTCCCATTTACCACTTTTATTTGTTCAGGAGCTCGATTCTCATTCAAATCGGCGTTGAACTGGAGTCTTGTTACACTAACAGTGTTCACCGCCTGTAGCGGAATTGTTATGATTCTCGTTTAGCGCGATCCCGCTATATATCGTGGTTTAACTGGTCCAGTTAAATGTAAGCGAATAACCGGGCATCCTGTACGAGGCTGTCTGCGAGTTCCGTGAATTAGTGTACCAAAGCGCAAGACTTCGCTCGCTGGCCAATGAGAGAATAACGATGCTCTTTTGTAAAGAAAGAAAAGACAATCGACAAATAAGTTGGTGCGTGATTTTGTAACTGGCGGGCTTCGACTGCTAAATAATTCCCATTATGATTTTAACAAATTCTTGGAAAGAACATTAACTGATGGTGAGTTTATACCGGACTGATTTTCTGTACTTGACAATGTCAATGGCATACATATGTTCAATGACTATTATTCAAGTAATAAATTTCATTAACTTAATAGAGTGTTTTGAAACGCTTGCAGATGTATTGTATATAATTAAATGTGTCGTTTTCTTTACGTTATGACGAAACCCATAACAATGTATTTTGTTCTATGGTTAATAAATTATCAGTTATGACTTTCATCAGAATCAACAACTTACCTCTGTCTCTAACCTCTAAACATGCAGTAGGCCTAGTACTGGGACATGATTTTTTAGCAATTTAACTTTGCCTTTTTTTAACAATTTGATATAGGATCACATAATTTTACACTCAAGTATCATATGTCTGAAATTAAACCCGAGTGGTACATTGCTGCTGAAAAACATTATGTTTGCACGTACGAATTTGAATAACGGAGCAGTTAATCTCAACCTTACCTACAAATCGAAATCTTTACTTACATGAGCGCAACGAATGTTTATATTGTTGTAACATTATTGTACTCGCTGGCAAATTTATATTAAATGAATTATTTTATGCAATAGCTACTATCAATAAACTAGGCGTATATATTTACGAACGTACGTATGTAATAGTGTCAGGTACACGATGGATATTACAGGAGTGCGTATTTTTACGCCCATGTGAACATATAATACACGAATAATTTGTAAAATTATTCTTAATGTAGGTGCACAATTTTAGAATGGATCCTCCTCGAATATAAATTCCCAAAATCTTCGTCGGCGCACACACATATTTCAAATAAATATGGCAGTCCCTCTGTAAATGTAACTGAACAGACTCGCTAACAAGGTTCGCTAACTTGCTTACCGCAGCCCGCAGTGCCTACGCTAGGCCGGTCATGTTAAAAGTCCCGTTAGACCACTGCTCGGTCTAGATGAGAATTGTATTTAAAACAACACTTGCTAGATCGAGCACGAGTCCAGTTAGAACTCCTGTTAACTCGCGGTCGCCCCGAATGAGAATCGAGCCCCAGGGTTCGATTCCTGGCGGGGTATTAAAAAAAAGTACTCGAAGATACACAACAATTTTGGTACATTCAAGAATTCTTTAAAATGGAAACAATGTTTACGTGAAGTTACTAACATGACATTCTATCGCTTAATACATTTTGAATAGGTTTTACTTCGGGTAAGTAGCGATAATAGTCAAATCCCTATTTTTTCATGCCCTTATACGAAAACTATAGAGCAGAAAAATACTATATTTGTGGGGAATTGAAGAGCATTCTTAAATACTTATGCAGTTGCGTTGTGTGACACAAAAGTGTTATTTTTTTTTATCTCGAAAACGAGATGGGGTTCAGTACTTGTCAAGCCTACTTAAATTTCACCACTGATTGCTCATATCGATGAGGCCTACATTGCTATAGAATTTTTAAAACAAAAATTTTTTATTGCCCTGTAAACTATGAATAAATAAGTAGCATAATTTCACTTAAAAAAATTTCCTGCTTCAACAATATTCTCTACGCCTCAATGTAGAAAATGGTTCTGTTCTAAAACGATATCATTGAATATGACTGAGCACCATCGAATATAATTTAATACGCTATACGCAAGTAAATATTCTTACTCACGCCAGGCTGATTATTAAAGCGTCTATTTTCACACTTTCACTTTCAAAGAATACACAAAAGAAGGAATTTAAGTAGTATGGAAGGTACAATGTCGAGCGGATGACTGGAATACTCAATCGTCAATAACATCTGAACTACTCATCAAAATTCGATGATATTTTTCTTGCCGAGTTAATATTTTATCGGCGGATGTTTATTTATATAGCACAATGCGGTAGTGTGCTATACTTTCAAGGAAAAAAATTAAAAACCGTTTTTAGAAAAAATAAAGGTTTGAAACCCCAAAATCTACAAAAATGGAAAACTGTAATTTTATAATATTTAATATGATATCTAGGCCTCCATAATAACCAAATTTTAAAAATACTCGCATTTTGCTTGAAAATAATTTTACTATCAGAAAAAAAAAACAACAGCAATCTTAGACAATACTTTTTGCCAAATTTCTGAACCAACAACCCCCCCCCCCCCCCCAGAGTAAAATGTTTTTCAAGGCAGAATCTCTTGACGCCAAAACCCCATCTACTTATTGCGGCGCAAGAGATTGTGCTCTGAGAAAATGTTTGGTCTTAAAGTTGGCAAATATATGTACCTAAGAGTTGTTGTTCTATAGTTTATTATATTGACTTCCACACACCATACATTTTTGATTGACGTTTGTAACATTTATTTATACACCATGTAGCCTACTGTTACCAGGCGGCCACCTTAAGGGCGTTTAAGTGGTACAAAGTCATAATTTTATCTTTCTATGCAACAGTGTCAGTTTTGTAGACAGTACTTGTGAGCCTATTACAAAACAATTTTAGCTCGCATAGTTTTCTCATAATGATGCACCAAAGTTAAAATTAGCATGTTACGCTGCCATGCAAACAGTGAAAACCAATTGACTTACTCAAATGAAATATTTCACAGTGAAATAACATACCATGGG
This sequence comes from Medauroidea extradentata, assembly GCA_003012365.1. NCBI lineage: Eukaryota > Metazoa > Arthropoda > Insecta > Phasmatodea > Phasmatidae > Medauroidea > Medauroidea extradentata. The sequence goes on from PNEQ01000361.1 coordinate 58,638, forward strand.
CAATGAAACCTAACATTTATGTGCTCACAAGTAATAATTTGCATCTTTAAAAAAATCGCAAAGGAAAAGGGAATAAGTTGCATATCCAGCAGTTTTTTTATAACACAAAAATCGTTCACTGTGACTTTATTTGGTTACGTAGCCCTTGTCATATTTCACTGTAAATTATTTCGTTTAGGTATGTCAACTGGTTTTCACTATTTTCATGGCAACGTAACATGTAAAATTTGACTTTGATGCATCATTTTGCGGGAAAAAAAGCGAACTAAAATTGTTCGGTTATAGTAAACTGTACTGACAAAATAATGTCGTCTACAAAACTAACACTATTTCGTAAAAATATAAAACATTGAGACTAAACACACTTAAACACCCTTAGGGGAGAAAGTCAAGACAATTTTATGGTATTTTCAGTTCAGTTTTATTCAAATTGTATTGTCAAAATTTTCTCTCCGACAAAGCATTGAATATATTCTTGGTAAACTGCATGATATAAATATAAATTGAATCTTTCATTCATTTTTCATGCAGAATCATTGCAAGATAATCCTAGGTTAACCTCCAAGAATTCTCTTGCAATGATTCTAGATGAATATGGCTGAGAATCATAGGTTAACTTGCAATAATTTTCTTGAAATGACTCCGCATGACACATTAATGAGAGATTACATTATTATTTATGTCGAGCAGTTTCCCAACAATATATCCTATGCTTTGTCGAAGCGAAAATTTTGATAATACAATTTGAATAAATGTTATGGCTCAAAAACTGAAAATACAATAAAATTGTCTAACACTGACCCTTAAGGGCGCGATTCATCTCAGTTTTCAACGTCTATTTTTATTTTTGTATTTGAACTAGATATTTTATTTTTGTTATTTTAGACATAAATTGTGATTAAATCTTCCTCTTAGGAAATATTTGTATCTCTCATAGTTTTTGCGTAATGAGTCTTAAACGTCAAAATGTGCACTTTACGGTTTTATGTACACCACTAAAACCAACTGACATATATTAATACAAATAACGTATATTTTTCTAATTTTAAAAAATTGTTGAAATTTTTTAATTTTCATTTTAGAATTCAGCATTTTTTATTATATACAAAAATATTTTATTTTTTTGTTTTTATATATGTCAAATCATGTAAACTGTGATATTTTTTTTTTTTTTTTCGGTTTGGTATGTCAGTTGGTTTTAGTGGCGTACATAAAACCGAAAAGTGCAAATTTTGACCTTTACGACTCATAATGCAGAAAACTATGAGAGATAGTCGACACGAATTTCCTAAGAGGAAGATTTAATCACAATTTATGTAAAAAAAAAAAAAAAAAAAACATATCTGGTACAAATAAAACAATAAAAAAAGACGTTGAAAACAGAGGTGAACTGCGTCCTTAAGATTTTCGAGGAGAAGACATGCCAGGTTGGCGCCTTAAAGGCGATGAGGCAGACGTTGAATGAGGAAGAGTCGGCCGTATAGCTCGCGCGCTCCAGCCACTGAATTAGATCTGACATTACCCACAAGAATAACCTACACATCCTAAGATGTATTTTTGTCCTTTACCTTACGGGCATTCAAGTGTCAAGAATGCATCATTTTATAATTGTACTAGATAGTGTTACTTTTTCTACACATTACTTGACTAAATTTTCCACTGGTGAACATTTTTTTTAGCTCTCATAGTCCTCTCCCATAAGGGCATGTCAAAATCAAAATTTGCATGTTGCGGGACAAATAACAAAAAACCAGCTTACTAACTCGAATGAAATAATTAAAACTGAAATGTGATGTTATGTCTCTACGTTGGAAAACTAAAAAACACACTACAAAATTACGCTTTTTTTTTAATTGCAATAAATGAGTAAAATGGCGATCATTTTCAGAATTAAAAAAAAAGGTACAGAGACATTGCGGTCTGTTTTTAAAACTTTCAGAATATGGCCCATAGTATATCATTTCTGTGTTAATTATTTCATTTGAGTAAGTCAGTTGGCTTTTGTTAATTGTATGTTCCCATAAGTCGCAAACTTTACTTAGACATGCCGATATTGGAAGGATATGAGAGCTAAAAAACTTCACAAGGGGAACATGTAGTCACAAGAAACGTCTATAAGATTAATACTACGTCGTACAAATACAAAGTTATTAATTTTTGTTGCTTGAACGCCCTTAAGGGGGAGCGTTAAATAATTTTCTTTTATTTTCAGTTTTCAAACAATAACATTTATTCAAGTTGTATTATCAAAATTTTCTCTTTGACAAGACATTGGATAGCCTATGTTCTATATAAACTGCTTGATATAAATAATAATAGAATTGTTCATTAATTTGTCACGCAGAATTATTGCAAGGGAATAGGTTAACTTTCAAGAATGGTTGAAAGTCCAACTTAAAATGACCACTATGATCTCCAAAATCCATCACAAATATCTTCTATCTCAACATTGCCACATTTACCAAAAATATTTCAAAACAGAAGTTATTGCAGAAAATCGATAAATATAATTTAGCATCTAGCTCTCCCCCTTAAGAAGATGGAGTGTTGAAGCCCAAAAATTGTAATTTTTATCAATCTTCGCTGTTTTTTCCTCTTTAAAGACGTGCAATACGACGAAAAAAAAATTAATACAGAACAGTTATTTACGCAGATACGAGTTGACGTGTAAACACTCGTTTTACGGTCGATTCCTTCCAATACAGCGACGCGTCGTGGCTCGATGCACTGCGATGAACATAATTAGTCAATCAACTTTCTATCAACGATGACGCCTTATTGTGAATCATGCTTTAGTATCACGTTGTAACAGCGGTAAGGTATAACTGATGGGTCATAATTTATAAATTGTGGAGTCATTAACATCAAATAATTATTAGAGATTAAGAACTAAGGCTTTCCAGACCACAAGCTTACCTCTACGACTATGGCCACGGAATTCGTCTTTACTTGAAAATGAGCGGTACACCATAGAAAATGCGAAAAAAAAAATTGTGAAAGATACGATAGGTGAATACTTGAGAATATTCCCCATTATATTTCACAACTTCTTATTTTTGAGGTGGCCACGATGGCCGAATTATCAGACCTTGCCTCCAATCACGGTCGTAGAAGAACAGGTCTGGACACTCGTCTATCTAACAATGTATTTTGCTTGACCCCCTTGTTGTTTGGCTGTAGTTCAAGTTACCGAGAATGTCGTACTTTTTGGCGCTGTTTTCCGGGCGGTCGGACTCAAACTCCGTCCACTTTTTTCCATGGTTAAATTTATAAAGTAAATAAAGATTGCTGGAGCCTTTTCTTATATTTGTGAGCGAAGAAAGTATTTCATTAATTGATAAAAAATACGTTTTGATAAATTGTTTATCTTAACGGAAAGGAAGTGGGCGGAGTTTAGTCCGACCGCCCTAACATCAGCGCCAATAAAACACAATATTCTCGGTAATTTGGTGAACTACAGCCAAACAACAAGGGGGTCAAATATCCAGGCGAGTGTCCAGACCTGTTCTTCTACGACCGTGCCTCCAACCAAGGCGATCCGGTTCGATTTCCGGCGGGGTCGGTCCCCGGATTTTCACACGTGGGAATCGTGCCGGACGATGACGTTAGTCTGCGGGTTTTCTCGGGGATCTCTCGTTTCCTCCGCCCCTTCATTCCGGCGCTGCTCCATACACACCTCATGTCACCATTCACCAGCGCTAAAGACTTCAATGTTAAGCGTTGTCCAAAAATCTCTTCCTTATTCTGGAGTGAATCCTTTAGAACCGTTCATTATACTTTCTGCATGGTCTACGTTAACAGCCAGCTTCGTTTCACACGTGATTGTGGCTGAGGTGACAACCTGCATATTTCCCATTCAACTAAGTTATTCAAAGGCTCATAACAAGTAAGTCACGAAATAACCGAGAGGCAGCTCTTAACGGCGTAATTTTTCCCTTAGTTCAAAACTTTTATGCGGAATGTGTGTTATATATGTGCGTGAGTATGATCACAATACGATCATATACAGTGCAAAAAAAAAAAATCTAAGCCAAATTGAAAACAGATCCCCTACAACGACTAACTGAAAATAATGTATCTACCAAATGTAATTGGGCAAAAACAAAAAATTGGGTTGTGTATACCTAATTATGCGAATTTTATTCCTTTTAGATGCTAAACTAAATAAGTAATCAACATTACGTGGTAACCCTACATAAATCAAAGCCAAAACACTAATTACGATATACTAATTTTTTTGCGAGTCAGTGTACAAGAACAAAAACTTCAGATGATAGTTTCTTAACCTATCCAGCTAATATTTTGACTGACGCATTTAGCATTAACTTTCACGCTGTAATGAGATGTAAAAAAAATCAGCTGTCATAAATTACTCATACGAAACGCGTCACTCTGACAGAATTTTTGCACGTACAGCTAGCAAAAAATGTTTTATCTTCCCACAAAGTACATAAAAATAAAAATGGAACACCAGAAACCTTTACTCTACTCAAATTGTATTAAAATTTGTGTAACTTTTTCCTCATGCGTATAGACACTGGAAAATCACGGGAAAAGTTTACTGTTATTTGCTAGGCTCTAACACATTGTGTACAACACAGAAGGTTTTGTGTCGATATTGGCTATGGTTTATTCGACGCATTGATTCTCTCTTCAACATAACCTGTTATAATAATACAGCTGTAACAAGGTACGTGTGAGATTTGTCCCAAAACTGCTCACACTTGTCACAATTGAGTTACCACAGTTTATTGGAGACTACGTTAAATATCCGCTATTTGCCAGTGTATCTAATATCAGTAAGAAAAGTGTGTGCCTGGGTTAGAATGTACGCACAAACGATCTAAACGCTGTACATAACTAAGTTTCACCCCTGACTATTCGTCCCCTTAAAACTCATGGCTGGATCCATGCATGTAAATTAACCAACTATAGCCTGGGAACACTGGATAGTGGAGTTGGTGATCAGTTCGGGGTTGTAAACACTCGGAACAAATGCAGCACACAACCGCGACCAACGAGCTATATAGTAAACATAGAGGGGCGGAAACGCTTCTAAAGTGAAGCTCAATTGAACGGCTGTTTTGACCCAAGAAAACATGGCGAACAGCAGTGTGGCCAACATTATGTTAAAAATCCGTCATTATGTTCGCATAAAATCCGTTACTTTGTAGCTCTACTATATTCCCGTTAAACACAGGAAAAAATGCCAATAATTAATGTAATATATTATACTGTAATAATGTTTAAATTAGCATAATCGCTCTCGTCTCTCGACCGGAAATAAGAGTCCGCCATTTTGTCTAGAGTCAAAATACCACGTTCAATTGGGCTTCACCTCAGAGCCTTGGAGATTGCTGTTTCCGCCCCTCTATGTTTACTATATAACTCGTTGGCCGCGACATGCGACGTAGACGGAGCAGTGTTGCCACGTAGGATGCCGGCAATATTTCGTGCAGCTATTTGTGACTCCAGACGAACTTCCGGAAGAGAAGGGAAGAAGGTCCATCTCTGGAGAATCACGAAGCTGGCGTCCTTCTATCGGTGACGCAAACATCGGTGAGGTCAGGTATATCACCTCTGACACCGCACAAACATAACCACACCGATGATCGTATTTCATCGTTTCTTACTTACTAACGTTCACAAGCTTGATGCCAGGTTGCTTATCCGAGGGAAATACACGTGACATTTATAAACTTCATGAACTTTAGTGCCATAAGAGGACATTGCACAAAATTCAGCGCTAATAGCATCAGTTTACAATGGAGATATTACCTATTTTTTAAAATTCTATATTTATTTAAAAGTACGTTTAACTTAATGACTAACGGTACCACACTTTCTTTATTTGCGTCAGTATAACTCGAGAAAAACTTAAGTAAAAAGAGGGTTCATTTAAGCTCGGTAAAAACGAGTACCGCCATGTTGATATGTCCTTGTGACGTCACTGGACTTGTTATTACATGTCTGCTTACTCTAACTCTACAGCAACTTACGTTTAGTTCGTGAAATTGCGTTAAATCCAGTCGTGGTAAGAACGGGTTCGGCTGGGACTATGTGAATAGTTATAAATGTGTATAGTACCTCCTCTGTGAAGAAATACAATTCAATTTATTCCAAATACAATATCTACTAGAGGGCCGTGTTACAATACAAGACGGACTGCGTGGTTTCTAAAAAACGTAACGTGAAACAGTCTGCTATCAGCGACAAAAGTATATCATATGTTATATATGCAGTGGTAATATCAACGTATTGCGTACCGTATGATACGGTCAGCACGAAGTTAAAAGTTGCGACCAAATCTCGACATTTGTTCAATTCATTGTGCTTTTGCTGTTCCAATGCGTGGCCGCCCCACCTGCCGAAACGGCTTAGCCAATAGGCGATTTCAAGGCACCTGTGATTGGCCGATAATTCAAGAGGTGGGCGAGGTTTTGCGAAATGCGTCAATAGATGGCAGCACTGTTATGGCAGTTCTCACGGTCGCTCACAAGAAACTTAACATTAACTGGGAATAAAAATTGATTTTTTAAATAGAAATTAATGTGTTACATTACTTTCCCAACTCGCGCATTCAGAACGCTAGATCACGGGTCTGTAAGAGCCGTAAGGTTTGCTTAAACGCATTGAAACTGTTATCTCGGCAGGGTCACTTTATGGATGCATGCCACCTTCATACAGTAGACTTTAAAACAAAATGTATTATTCTTGAGCGTATTTTAAACAATAAAATGAATTCGTAGTAAGTTATCATCACTCCGAAATTTTAATTAAACTGACATAAACCTACCACAAAACGTCGCAATGTACCTTGCCATCTTCACTCCTCTCAACACAGCACCAGTGAAATCTTCATCATTACTAAGCATATCTTCAACTGCAACAGTGCGTGCATTGCAACGAGCAAATTCTACGTTTAATCTATTAAGTAACCTGGTTCTTTGAATTTGCCCAGTTGTATGTGGTACATAAATATACACTGAAAACATCAATTGATTTCTACGCTTTTGTCGAAGCCAATATGGATAAAATACTCAATGGCAATCCTATATAACGATATTTGCCAACTTTATGAGTAAATATTTATCCAGAATTACTAATTCGTTACGCGTGATCTTTTGCGCCGCAGTTAAATGCATGAGGTTCCGGCGTCAGAGATTGTGCCTCAAAGTTCGTAAAACTGGATACAAATTTGTTTAAAACGTTGGCTAATACTATTGTCTAGGATTGCTGTTGTTTAATTTTCGCAAATAGGCTTCAAGAAACTTACAGTTATAGATTATTGCTTTTAGCGTTCGATTATGTACCACGCCCTCTTAAAGAGGGATTTACAACGATCCGTCGCGTCCGCCCGTCATCCGTCCGTCCGCCAGTTTTTTGGCCTGTTCCGTCCGTCAGAAATGCTAGCGATTTACAAAAACCCGTCATCCGTCCGTCGTTAATCCTTTGATTTGCAATGCTACCAATATACAAACAGAAAACTTCTGTGGAATCTAAAAAAATTCCTTAAATATATTATTTACTTTTACAGATTTTTACTCAATCTATAGCTACTTATAATTGCAAACACTGTTCTTCGTCACAAAGAAATTTAACGAGTGTAAGTATTTACTAATTAAATTACTTACGGTGTAATGTGAGTAAGCATTATGTAAAAAATAATTTCGGTTGGTGTTTTAATTTTTCCCGGATGCCAAAACTATCACTATCGTATTATAAAATACAATTTACATCGTCATCTAATAAATATAAAAAAATTCACAGTCTTCTTATTAAATTAAACAGTTAAAACGATCGTCGCCATCTTTAGAAGACTGTAATTTCACCCGTCCGTCCGTCAAAAGTTAAAGCTCGGCAAACTTTCGACGGACGGACAGAATTATTCCAGACACCTGATTGGCTGGAAGTCACGTGATCGACGGACGGACGCGACGGATCGTTGTAAATCCTGCTTTAGCGGTGTAAAATTACAAAACTTACTATAATGCCTAACGGGCGGGCGGTTAACGAAAACAACTGTCCAATTACGTCATACGCGTGTTAGCCAATAAGAACGTGTTTTCAATGTTTGCGGCGGCGTTTGAAAATATGGAATTTTTAAAGTTCAACAATTTGAAAATTAAAATACGCACGGAATTATTACTTTACGTGGTTGCATTTGGTACGTAAATACATCTGAAGAATCATGTAAACATTAAATTGTTTTTCTAGGCACCATCACCATTGTAGGTTTCTCGAAACCATAAAAAAAAAAAAAAAAAAAAACCTAGGCAAGAGGTTTTGCTAACTTTCTGAGCAAACATTTTTGCCGAAGAACATATTTCAATGAACAGTCCCTGACGCCGAAATCTGGAATATTTAATATACGAAACAGGTCACGCTTTGCAAATGTGTCATTCAGGGTATATGTTTGTTCATAAAGTTGGCAAATATTACTATCTAGGTTTGTTGTTTTGTAGTTACTTCATACTGACTTTAAATAACGTGTAGATTTGAATTTGAGTTTTCAGAGTTTCTTTATCTAGCACACAGTTCTAACAACCTTAGAGACGGAAGCGCCTTGTAAACAACTACGAGACTGAGTTAAGCGAAATTGAACCGACCAGGACACGCGTAGAAAAGCCGCGGACGCATATTTCTTTTTAAATATTTGTTTCGCTCATTTTCTTTCCGATTAACAAAATTATTTGCTTTTCGCTGTCATTGAAGGTACTCGTAATGCTAGTAATCTCGCCGCATTTTAGCCGTTATTAATGAAGCAGCAATAGGATTAATTAAACCGCTAAAATGTACTGACGTAATAACATTGGCATAAAAGTATGCGACGCTTTAATCTGGGAAATTAGTCAGTTCTATAGAGCACAGTGGTATTGTAGAGCAGAGCGCGCAAAGGACGGTGCAAAGAATGGGAACACCGCCTGGATTGTAAGTTATCGACGTTTAACCAAAACAATTCTAACATAAAGCCGTAACTTCCTGGAGCTGCCTTCTGATGGCCGAGTTTCTTCTATCGGGGCTGGAGCAGCAGTTGAGACCTGTGATCAATTACATCAGCCACGACAGTTCAGTTGCCATTTTATTACAAATACGACGTTGCAAACTTTTTATCACCTCTACGACTTTCTTTGACAGTCACTGAAATTGTCGGACGCAATTCATCTTTTCGAATAAATGCCATAACAAATAACAACGTATCATATTTTCGGGAAGGCCGAGATCGTTTGTGTATGTAGAAAACGATAGACAGTCACATCCGTATTTTATAGCGACCTTACGGGAAATGTCACCAATTGGTGGTGCTACTACCAAGATCTGTACCGACGGCGGCTCCAGGCAGGCTCGCGCCACTGCTCTTCTGCGCTCACCGCCGCGACCCTCGTACTCGTCAGGGCTTCTTCCGAGCACCGGCAACCCCGAGGGACACCGGCACGCTCCCATTGCCGCTGACGTCCCCATTACAATAACGTTACAAGTAAAGTTAATTGCCCGTCAACGAATGCAACTAGGCCTATATCATGGGATGGGACCGGGATGTATGTACGTAAGGTATAAGTGACAACAGAGGCGTTTTTAAAAGCTGTTATTTAACTTGCAATGTAGGCCAATGTATGTTTTTCGGGTTAAATCCTGCAACTGAATTTTAAAGCAGTTATCCTCAACCGATTGAGCTGAAATTTTGCGTACACGTTTAGTTTGGATGAAAATGCATGGTTAGCTAAGTGACGTCATTCTAAATCTAATATGGTGGACCGCTCAAGATGGCGGACTAGTTATATTTATGCACTCCCGTGATATGGGTATCAAACGAAAGGGTTTACTGAGAAGAATACGAATAAAATAAATAACTAGTAAAAAAATTATAAGCTTTTATATAACTTGCAATGTTTGTATGATTCTCGGGTCAAATTTTGCAACTGAATTTTAAAGCAGTTATCCTCAACTGATTGAGCTGAAATTTTGCATACACGTTTAGTTTGGATGAAAATGCGTGGTTAGCTAAGTGACGTCATTCTAAATCCAATATGGTGAACCGCCCAAGATGGCGGACTAGTTATATGTATGCACTCCCGTGATATGGGTATCAAATGAAAGGGTTTGCTGAGAAGAATACGAATACAATGACGTCCGCGTTCAGATCCTCGAGGAGACGTTGTAGGCCTACTACTGCCCGGCTAAATGGTAAGACTTAACGGGGTCGTTTCTTAATTAATATCGACCTACACCTTAGAACAATTTTAGCGGTGATTAAAAAAATTCAAAATCAAACCCGGAACTGTGTTTCGTTAGGCACAAGTAAGCTTCAAGCTGAAATAAGTGGCGCGTATCTCTTAAACTCCCAAGTCAAGGTGTGGCCGTGTCAGGGTGTATCGAACATGATGTCGTGAAGGTACCACCTCAGGACACCGGGGCGAACCCTGTTGTATGTTAGCTCTTACCCTTATGAACAAAGCTATGGGAGTATCGACGGATATTTCTTCGGTACTCGTGGGAACAACATGGAAAAATAACGAAAAAATAAAATACAAATTAATAAAAAAAATTAAAATATAAGCTTTTATTTAAATGCTATAAAAGAAGAAAATTAACTTTAAATTATCAAATCTAAACTTTTTATTAATTACAAAATTTAAATCATATATATTGTGTAATGTAATCAATTGATGGATTTGATTTAATTTAAAGCTTATTTTGTTTTTTTAGAGCATTTAAATAAAAGCTTGTTTTTAAACATTTTAACTATTAATTTATTAAGGCATAAAAAAGTATTTCCTTTGTCCTTGGTCAGTAAAATTTATCACTAACTGAGTACTTAGTAGCACACGCTGAAACGAGTGTAACAGTAATGGCGTTATAGATTGAAAACGTTTGGAGAACCTTATTTCAATAGTTGATTACGCGTCTTACATGATTTAGGGGCTAGGAGTTACCACACAAGTAATTTATTCCGTAAACGGTGCATGTATGTTAACGAAATAGTTACCATTCCTCTAGTAGCTACCTATGCCATGAAAATAAGAATTTTTTACTGGTTTACCTTGCTATAATATTTAAGAAGAGCGATGTACTTTCGTCAACCATTTTGTAAAAGAGTATATACATTCTGACGAGCGCTGAACACCTTGTGAGAATAATATAAAATGAGTCGCTTATGCTTAACACGTCAGCTAAGAGGTATTGATCTCTATCACCTTGGATTTATCTGCGTTTCTTCTCGATAACTTCTGTTTGTCACGACAGGGCACAGATACAAACTGAATCGATTTTCTGTAACTGCTGGAACCATAATATATTCATTATTTTGCAACGGGAAACAGCTGAAAAGGAAAAATTGCTTTATTTACGGGAGCGGCTATAGAGGCCACAAAATTAACAGAAACAATGCCATATGGATTCCAAAAAGTGAATGAAACAATAAACTATGCCTTGTCAGCGTGAAAAAAGTAAAACAATGTGTCTATTCCCTGATGTATAAGAAAAACCGTAAAAACGATCTGACAGGGATCAATCCCCCCTTCATCAAAAGTAATTTTAAGATAATGCAGATACATTATCCACAACCAACTCTACAAGAAAGTTTAAATGTTGATACGACTAAGCAATGGTCAGGATTTACTATGACGGTTTTCGGGTACTTTTGAAACTGCCCATCGAGCAATACAACTTTTAAAATTATTACCAAACGAATATTCTAGAAGTTTTTATGACACTAACTGAGCGAGAAGGCGCAAAAACACACTAAACTCCCATCATTAAGGAACGTGAGTTTTATTTTTATTTTATTTTTTCTTCCGAAATTATTCCAGCCGAGAGCTGATATGTTTACTTCAATAACTTACAGTCGAATCCCTTCATGTTCGTAATTATCACAGTCGAAAAAATAATACATTTTATAACTTATTTCAAAAGAAAGCTAAACGTAACAGAATAAAAGAATCTGGCGAGCTGGAAAATGTTGCGAAATGTATCAAAAGATTCGATGAAGTAAATAATAAATAAATATAATATACATCTTTGAATATCAGATCAAATTACACAATGTTGAAGAATGGCATGACATTTAAGGTTCAAGACTGTGGATGTAAAGTAGGACATATAGTTTGAATAAAACAATGTGCGCCCTTCTGAATTACATCACAACTATTAAGTTTCATGTCGCATGTTTAATGCACAAGATACTCAAGAGAACAGTCGCCTTGTAGCATTGTTACAGACGCATTGTCCGTACAACGGATTCAGCCGGAGACTGCTAGTCACAGGTCCAAACCTTTACAGAGGGTGGATATGAACTGTACCGGAAAAATTGATTAGGCACTTTTTCGTGCAGAATTAAAATTAAATGTATAGGACACTTTATATGTTAAGTTAATAGGGAAAATTCATATATTTTTTATTTAAAAGCGCGTTTAATTTAGTGAACAACGGCACCATACATTCTTTCTTTGCGCCTGTGTAACTCCAGAAAAATTTAAATAAAATTAGCAGTCTGTTTTGCGCGGCAAAAACGTGAACCGCTATGTTGATTTCCCTGTGACGTCACGGTAATGTAAATTTTAATGTACGTAATACCCAAACGACAGCAACGCATGTTCAAGTCGTGAAATTGTGTTAAATAAAGTGGTTTAAAAGGTAAAATCGAGCATGGCTTGAACTCCGAAGAGTATATAAATGTGAATAGTTGTTCGATTGCGCAGCAATAAAATGCAATTTACTCGGAATAAAATCTTAACTTTAGCGCCGTCTGATAAATCAAGGCGTACTGCATGGTTTAAGGCCGTGTCCCAACTCGTTAAAAGAGTACTCTCTCGTCCACTCTTGACGTCACAGAGGGTACTTTCTACTGTCCCAACTCAAAGGGAGAGTGTGCAATAGGAGAGTGAGCGATGATGTTCCCTCGCAGCTCACTCTCGCACCCTCTGTAGCAGCGCCATATTGCTTTAAGGTTAAACCATTTTATTTGTGTTTGTTAAGAATTACTTTTACTCATTGTTCGTTGTTTTAACCCGCCGTTCTTGTATTTAATAAATATATTATAGTAGATAATAACAACAACCTACATTAAATATATTGTAGTTCGCAGTGTAGATTATTTATTTATATACTTACAATTACTGACGATAGAATGTAGTGTGTCGAGTGCATAGTGCGAGAGTAGACGTCCCAATCCGAATAAAGTGAGCCAGAGTGGCCGAGAGGGAGAGTGGGTTGTGAGAGTGTACACACTCTTGAATTGAGACACAGCCTAAGTTTCAAGGAGAGACCTAACAGCCTGCTATTAACGACAAAAATACCGTTTATGTATGTAATGCTGAATTGTGTACAATATGACACGGTTAGCATAAAATAAATAAGTTCTTTTTAAGTTAAAATTTGCAGTCAATAGCGGCAGTTTGCGATGAAATCATCCCTGCAGCTGCAGTGTTTTTGCTGTTCCACTGGCTATGGCAATGTCATTAGCCAATAGGTGAGTTCAGGCACCCGTGATTGGCCGATAAATCGTGGGGTGGGCGTGGTCTTGCGAAACTTGCCCCGAGATGGCAGCACAGTTCTCAATGCCGTTCACGAGAAAGGTAAAAAATACTGATAGAAAAAATTTACTTGTATTAAAATAATTGACCTGCTATACATTATTTTACCGACTCGCGTAACCAGAATGTTCTATCATAGTCTATGCCATGTTTGGTTAAACGTATTCCAAATATTAGCTCGATAGGTTCACTTTATGTACGCATGTGAACTTCGTTCGACTGACCTTTCAAACCTAAACTTATAATTATATACCGGATCTGAATCACTAAAATAAATTCGTAGTAAGTTATTATCTCTCAGGAATTTAAATTAATTTGACATAAACTCTAACCTATAACTAAAACGGCGCAATGTGTACGCGTTACAAATACTTTGCTGGCTTGCTGACTTCACTCCTTTAAAATCAACTCAAGTGAAATAAATCTTCGTTGTTGACTACCAAATCTACAACCACGCATGCCCAAACAATAGGCGAATTACCTGAATTAACTTTTACGTAGCCGGGTTCACTAAACTTTATCAGTTTTTCAAGTATGTGAAAAATTCTAATACACACAATAGTGCCTGGAGTCCGATGGCTAACCAAAACAAGTAAGACTACGACATAAATGTGTTAGCCAATAAGAACGCGTTTTCAATGTTTGTGGCGGCATTTGAAAATATGGCATTTTTAAAGCTGAATAATTCGAAAATTACAATGTTCACAGAGCTATTGCTCTGCCTGGCTGCATTTAGTGCCCAAATAATTTGGAAGAATCAGGTAAATATTAAAATTTTTTTCTATGAATTTTCCCTATTGTAAGGACTACTAAGCCCTTGAGAATTAATGCTTTTATACTAACGAGAGCTTTAATGTAAGAGTAATGTGTTTATAAAACAGCAATATTTCAATCTACCTACCGCCATAATTGAAATAGACAGGGGAGAACACCCTCCTACTGCATACGGTAAGATGTACAGGTCATGAACAGTACTGTACGAAATGTGTGCGTGTTTGGCTAGTATTTGTAAGAAAATGAGTGGTTATCTGCTTCTGCACACACGATTTTATAAATCGCAATACGTTAAAGTAAACTTTAAAAAGTTTGTTTTCGAGAACTCACATTTCTTCTTATTGTTTTAACACTGCCACGAGTCGTATACGATTCCTAATTAACTCTGCACAAGGAAAGGAATGACGCCATGACGTTTGTCGGTAGAGTTGGACGGAGTTAAGCAGAAAGGAATCACCCCACAAAATCATTTATGTTGAGATAATTATACCAAGTAGAAGGCGCAGGTAAGAAATGCATAGTACAAAAATAACAAGTGTTTAAAGCGGCAGCCTACCCCACACTTCAAATGCGTTGCAGCGTGTTCGTAAACAGGTTTTTTTTTTTTACCAAAATATGCCACGTGCACCCATTGTGCCAGCGCTCAAAAAGAAAATAAACTTAAGACAAGGTCGGAACCTCATTGTTACGACGCCAAGCTCGTTAAAAACACTGTTTCTAAGCCCTCCAACATGGCTAAAAATCAGCCTTTCCAGACTTACGTACTTCAGAATGTACTGACCGGATGTATGTGAAACTCAGATTGCGACCTACTCTGAACTTAGTTGCAGACTTTCCACCAATAAAATTATATGGTCACCGCTTAGTGTCCCATAGTAAAAACCGTTCGGCGGGAAGCGTGCACGCTAGTTCAGCGCTTGGCTCGTTGAGGCGACGCGGCATTTGATGCGCGCTTCAAGGTCGACCTTACTGCTAAGTCACTTTTGAGCCTTTCACGTGCGGGTAGGCGGCGCCCTTAAGCATAATATTTGAAGAAAAATTAGGTTCCTGAATATGTTGTTTGAAAGGTATATATATGTAAAGTTTAACCTAGTGTGAGCGTGGGTTGATATCTTTCTCCTTAGTTCACATCCAGTTGATATCCAAGCGGCATAGGGAACTACGCGACCAAGCAGGAGCCAGGAGAAGCAGGCAGAAGACTCTCTCGTCACGACGGACGGCGAGATGCGCTGACAAGTCGTCGGAGTGAGACGCGACCGGGACGGGCGGCGGACAAGTGGTCCACGGAGATGGAGGCGGCGGCACGGATCATGGAGGCTGGCAGAACAGCCGGAAGTGAAGTGGTGGAGCGTGACCCGCTACCTGACTGGTCACTGCGACCAGCGACGCGCGGAAACACTTCCACGTTCCCACCAGCTGGCCCAGACCTTCGTCTACTGGAAGAACGTACCTTACACGTCTATCAGCCGTCACGGTTCTGCGACCACTGGTCTGTACTTCATCAGTCCTTACTAAAACTGTCTAAGCACCTCGTTGTCTGCCTCACTTTTACAGGTTGCCACTAACAGCCCTGGCGAGGATTTACATGTTAAATCATATTCGGTAGGGTTTGTCACCTTTCAAGATATCGCTTACTGACGAAAACAATTTTCTTTTCACTGGCATTACGAAAATGTTGCTACAGGAATTAAAATATACAAAAAAAATGTGGTGTTATTGAGTGTATTTATAGGACGAAAATCCTTATTTGCTGAGGAATTTTAGGGTGCTTTAAAAACTACCTAAAATATTCAACAGCAATGTGGGTCGCACAGAGAAAAACAAAACGTCAGTGGTGGCATATATGTGACTATCCAGACATTGAACAACATTTAATGTAATTTACGATGTTTATTCCTATCCTCGCTATCGTCAGGATTCTGAGATAGGCAACCCCCTAAAGGTCACGTATCCCTATTTACCTTGTTTATTTAATATAAATTTTTAAATACACCGTAAAAAATATTGCAAAGATTACTTTAAAACCGTTTTTACTACGTAGTATATTTTTTTAATTACAGCATTTTGTCAAGTAATTGACTTTGATATAATTTATTTAAGTCGATAATACGTAAAATTTATACAAATTCATGTTACGAAAAGAACACACACTTGTAACTGTAGCCTACTCAAATACTTAAAGAAAAATCGCAGCACGCTTATTAAAAGCATGGTTTCAAGGGGCCTCTCAAAATGGCTAAAACATTTTCTATACCGTTGTAACTCCAAAAATAGGTGTAGTACGTTGGCAACCCTATGTCAAACGTGTTGGATGAAGCTGCAATCACATTTCGTAGTAACAGAATTCACTCCACAAGCAACATGCCTTACGTAATTTGTTAAGAACACAAGTACAGACAGAAACCAAGCGTTTACGGGCTTACGTTCACTTAAGACTATGGATTCCTATTTATGATGTTTTTGCGAGTTTAATTATTTAAATCCTGAAAGGGAGCAGATAAGCTAAACCGTTACTTGGAAATGTTGGAAATAGTTTGCACCATGTAGCCTAATTTTTTTCAGAATGTAAGTTTATACAATTTTGGTTAATTATAAACTTAAATAAATGGGTTTAAAGTCAATAATTAGATAACATCACAAAAATGTATGTATTGAACAAATTAGGCTACATAGTACAAACAATTTCCAACATTACTATGTAAAGGTTTTACGATATCTGCTCTCTTTCATAGGATTTTAAAAAAATTAAACTTACTAAAATAACATAATTTGAAACCGTGACCTTAACGTTTTTGCTTCCCTCGGATGTTAAGAAAAGTTTTCTAGAGTGAGTGAGTGAGATACTTTGGTCAGCGCTTAACATCGAGGTCTTCAGCGCTGGCGAGGAATGACATGATGTGAGTATGGAGCAGCGTCGGAATGAAAGGGCGGGGGAAACGGGAGTTACCCGAGAAAACCCACCGACCAACGGCATCGTCCGGCACGGTTCCCACATGCGAAAATCCGGGGACCAACTCCGCCAGGAATCGAACCCGGATAGCTTCTAAAGTACTGACGCACAATTTTGCAACACACTGCATGTGCACCATTTTAGCACGGACGCAGGAAACGTAATAGAATGTTAACACTTTGACTGTAAGCCGGTGCTTAAGTGGAATGTATAGACGGAAAACCACGTAAGGAAATTTCTTGTAAATGAACGAAAATTATTCAAGTACCATCAAATTCAACAAAAATTAAAAATTCTCAATTTTCTCAAAAACGCAAAATTTAGACTATCAGTTGACACCAAGAAATGTGAGCTAATTTTCACAATTTCCTAATAAAATTTAAATCAAAGAATTTTTTTTTTCGTTCCAAACTTACTAGAAAACCTTAATTCAGAGTAATTTTAGTCAACAATTTTTATTACTTATTGATGCCAGTGGTTGAAAATGAAAAGAAAAATACTTTTTTTAAACATTAAATTTGAGAAATATTAAAAGTTTTACACGGAAACTCAAAATCATTGATTAAAGCTTTGGTTTCAGCCTATATACACTACTTGATTTCCAATCACACAATACGTGCGCGTAAATGCGAGCTGTCTCCTAGGTCTCAAATATGTTCGTACTTCATCCCGCTGTTAACTCGAATATGAACGAAATCACGATAAATTCTCGGTTAGTTCGAACAGAGAAAAATTTACACGCGGGTTGTCATTCGATGGACAACTCGATTAACTCTAGGCTAACCTTGCTCGAGGGAAGGGTAATTCTACTACAGGCTGGAACGATTAATGTTAAAAATTTAGCACAGGGAAAATGTCTGCCGCTTGAACGCGGTATCGATGCAAACTGACCAGCCACAGAGCTTTCATGAATTTTAAGTTACATGAAGTTGATAGTTTGAAAGCAAACTTTTTTTTTTTTTTTCACTTCATAACTAAACGAAATGACTTCTCTCGTTACCACGCCAAGATAATTTCAATTTTACTATGGTTTTGTGTTTTATTACACTTATTAGCGATTGCAACGCAACTATCGGTAACAATTTCCCTGTACCAACTCTCCCATAAGAAAACACATTTTCTTTGTAATCTGTAGTGGAATTAACCTTACTCGAGGTACAGGTAAGTTGGCAATAGCAGACGATACCCACAAAATTTCGAAAAATAAAAAAAAAAAAACTAAGTAAACACCAGATATATGAAACCAACAGAGGAGTAAAATGTCGCTTTTTACGACTATCGCTTCAAGCTGTTAGGGGACGAGGGTAAAATAAATATTATTTACATAGGCGATTATTTACCGAGCACGCTCGGAGTGCAAATAGAAACACTTTTATACAGGAAGACTCAGCGCAAGACAGATCATTACGTCAGCTCAGTGCAAACTCGGTAACCCTGAATTTTACAAGATTAAGTTATCTGAAGATGTCTACACTACCCTTATGATTGTTCCGTTTGATACGTATACATTTATAAATGTGTTAATTAGGAGTATTGATGCAACACAAATTTGCATTTCGAAAAATAACTATTTGTATGACAAAAGCAATTTTCAGTGTTATAGTTGGATATCTCCAGCTACCTAGTTACCTTGTTGTAGCATTAAGCCGACAATTAGTTATTTTGCCGATGAGTAACATAAAATATTATTCATATATTGCATGTCAAACACTATCGATATACTGCACTAAATTGCTTGTGGCGATGGTACATTTTTTTAAAAAATATAGGAGTCAAATCATTAGCAAATAATGAAAAGTCAATAAACGAGAACATAACATAACATTTCAATTTACTACACAACTTTCATAGAACATAATTGTGTATATGAAATGAACCGTAATAATACATAATAAGCAGGACAACTCCGACATATATATATATATATATATATATATATATATATATATATATATATATATATCGAAAGAAAGTTAAAGTAACTATCAGACATGGGGCAAGGTGGAAAAAAAATACAGTCTAGGATAAATTTGCCTTCGCGCTATCCGAAATTCATAGAGGCAGCTACTTATCTAGTGAACAGAATATTTCAATGTCGTGTCTGCGCATAACATAAACTTATGGCATATGATGATCTACTATTAGAGAAAATATTTACGTTCGTTGTGTGGCGAGACTGGGGCCAGCAATCTTGTTTGGCAAGTAGATACGCAAAGCAACGACATGTCGCGGACATTCAGACTTCAGGAAGCTGCTCTGCAGCTACAGGAAGGAGGATGGCGCAGCAGAGGTACGCCGACACACTTGCGGGCGGCCCTTGCCCGAGGGCACAGAGTCGGGAAAGTGAAACTGCAACATGCCTAGAGTAGTGGGAGGATTGAGGGAGGAGGAGGCATGAAGGATGATGCTCAGTGATGGCGAAGGAGTGGGTTCTCACGGGGGCCCGCGAGAGGTCGAAGCCCCGTGGCCCGGCGGGCGGGTGTGCGTGCAGCGAGGCGGCGTGCGTGCCCCCGTGAGAAGCGCCCGCGGCGCCGCAACCCGCATAGCAGGGACACTGGGCGAGGCTGCCGTGCTCGTAGGGGCCCCCCAAAACCCCGACCGGCCCAAGAACATATGCTTGTACAGATGCCAACACTGCAACCGAGTACAGGGGCGATTCAAGACGGGACAGACGTTACCTATACACATGAACATTTACTAGTGTTTTATTTATTTAATATCCTCTAGCAGCTTTGTACCTAGTTTTATATGCATGCTGTGGTTTTTTTGTTTATTTATCTTTCGAAAAGATAGGATGGCACTTTCTTAGTGAGGATTATTTTTTGTTGGCACAAGTGAAATAAGCACGTATGTTCTATGTTTAGCCAGTTGGATACAGATAAATAGGGCGTTACGTGGCTTCGTATTTTCAGATTGTAATGGATGCGAAAACAAGAATTCTTAACCTTTTGGATTCCGTGTTTTTTTTTGTCAGGGACAACAATTACCGGCACAGTAGTTACAACATGACGATACAAGGAAATCACACAACTACAATTTCAAGTTTTGTGACAGGATATTTTTTTAATATTTGCAAGCGTTTTAGTTTATAATAAGCTGCTAGTATTAACTTAAACGTGTTAAAAACAATATACTGTGTGAGCAAATAAGAATCTCCATGATTTCAAAATAAATAATAACAAAAAGACACACACACACACACACACAAGTACATTCAATTTTCTTTTCATTCCTGTAGCAATATTTCCCCTTCTCTCTGCAGAAAAAGATTTTCACACGAAGACGATATCTTGAAAGATGACAGCGTGCGTCACCGAATATAATTTAAAATGTAAATCTCTATCCTTGCTTGCGCCAGGGCTCCGAGGTAGGCAGCACCCTTAAGGGTGTTCAAGTGGGAAACAATCGTAAGTTTATTGAATGCAGTAGTGTTAGTCTTGTAGACTTACTTGAGAGTAAATTTTTCTCTTACAAAAATTTTAGCTCAGCCAGTTATCCCATAACGGCATTTCAAAGTAAAAATTTGCATGCCTTTTGTTTTTTTATAAGCCACAAAATCTAATGAGCATAATTAAACGAAAAAAAATTCACATCGAAACTACATGTCACGGGGTTATTACGCGATGTGTATAAAAACGCACTGCAAAACATTTTCTTATTAACAAAAATGCTAAAAATAGCAACAAAAAAAAATCAAAATTTATTTCCGAAATGTTTAAAATGCAAAACCAGCTTGTAATGGATTTTTACATACATGCAAAGTAGTAGCCCGACACATGTAGTTTCAATGTGAATTTCTATTGCATTATATCTATTGGTTGTTCAGGCTTATACGAACAAAAACAATTGACATTGAAATGCTATCATGAGCAACCAGCTAAGCTATAAGAGGAACCTGTACTCCCAAGTATACGCTTTTAATTAAGGGCGCTGCCTACGTCGGAGCCCTGGCGGAGAAAGAATAGAGTTTTACATGTTAAATTATTTTCAATGGCACTCGGTCACTTTTTGTGATATTGCTTCCGGAAAAAAAATATATTTTCTGCGCCGAGAAAAGGAGAATATTGCTACGCAAATAAAATTGCAGAAAAAAGTTATGAATAGCCATTTTCGCATGTTTTTTTTTTGTGTTTGAAAATGCTTTTTTTGCCCACAATTTTCAGGGTATTGAAAAAAAACTGCCTACACGATCTATAGCAATATACGCGGTACCGAGACAAATAAAAAATTCATTGGTGGCATGTATGTAACTTCAACAGTTACTGAGCCTGTAAAACCCCATGCTTGCTCCCGCCGCGACTTCAAGGTAGGCAGCGCCCTTAAGGGCGCCGTCTACCTGCGCGTGAGAGGCTCTAAAGCGACGGAGCAGTAAGGTCGACCTTGAAGCGCGCATCAAATGCCGCGTCGCCTCAACGAACCAAGCGTGCAAGGTTACCGCTGAACCGTTTTTACTATGGGACTTTCAGTGACAACACTATCATTTTAACTTACGCGACGAAAGGGGAAGAGTCGCTCTACAGGTCTATAATATTCAGAATATCGTGAAAATGATTACTCTTACATAAAAATCAGCGTCAAAAGTCCCGATTCAGTCACTTTCACACTCAAAAAAGTACTTGTTAGGAACGATAACAGTTAATGGCAAAATTATATACCTGTACCAAAATCCCTAAATGCTTTTCGTAGCCTAACCGCGTGACAACATGTTGAATGGTTTTCGAATGAAATCTGGATTGTTAAAGGTCTGCGCGCCTCTTCACAATTCTAGTAGACGGCGCCCTTAAGAGTGTATGTGGATAAACAAACGCTGAAAACTCAGATTGAAATCTACACGGTTTTGGAAGTCAATATGCAAACACTGAAAAAACAACATTCTCAAACAATGATATTTACCAACTTCATGAGTAAACATTTACGCAGAATAGTCCATTTGTTAAGCGTGAACTTGTATGCTGCAATTAAACGTCCGGAATTTGGTGTTGTTCTTACGAAATACGTTACGCGAGAAACATTTTAGCTCAGAAAGTAGGCAAAAACGATTACCTAGGAATGCTGTTTTTCTTTTGTTACACAAATTGTATTTGAGAAACCTACAATGTTCAACGGATGGCTTAAGCGCTGAAGTATGCCTCGTCAAGTGTGATGCTGGGTATTATGGCGCCGGGCATGTCGGAACGTTGGGACAGCGCGATACCTCGCCACGCGTGCGGCACTATAGTCGCGGCTTCCGGGGCGCATGCGTGTGGGCTGACGAGGGGCAGCTGCTACTTGTGTACAGTGTATCGAGTGACGGATGTGGTCGCGTGCATCCCCCGACACGCCCACCCACAACTACCCACTCCTAGTTGTTCCGGTGTCATCTTCCTGCCCGTCCACTATCACCCCCTTCGCCAAGCCACGGCAGCGGTCCATACCCACCCCTACAACCTCCCTAAAATTTCGCGAAATCAATTACCCTCACGTTAGAATCCATTGTACTACGCGTACTCAAGTCCCGTCTATTCGTTCATTATCTGCTGTTCCACCGAGTAGCTAGTGGACAAATGCTCGGGGCTTGATTAATGATTATGCATCGGGCAATGGATTCTAAAATGCATGTCATTGAATCCGCGAAATTTTCCCATCTCTAACTATAGGTCATTCGGGATAAAGTGAGCACTAAAATTTTCACCTTTGAAAAATATAACTAGCCGTTATTGCGTATAATTCTACATTAACTCTAGTTGCCTTAATGTTTGTATGGTTGGCAGCGAAATTACGTAATATAGTTTCGTGTGTTTCTAGTTAAATACAAAAATACAGAAACAAAATCAACCAAAATCGACATAATTGCATTTTATATAATCAATAAACTTTATTTATTAAACTGTATCGATTCATACAGACCGCATATTTTATCTTCAACGCGCAAACATTAAGTGACGTATCCAGAGAGGTTAGGCATTTCCCGTCGTCAGCAGTTACACGCGGAAAGATACGAATTTGGCTGAAAATAGAACTTTAGCAGGGCTTTTAGAGTGTTCACATCATCCCGAACCACCTATACATCTATTACGTGGAAATGAAATTCCACGCTTGTTACCGCCTGCATGCAAGGTCAACATGTTCGAATGAATGCTTGCTGTAAAACTGGAGTCTGCCCCAGTGCCGAGCAACAGGCCCGTCGTTCTCGAAGAACAGCAGAGGCGAGATGAGATAGCTGAGCAGCGGTGGAACACAGACAATGGAAGAAACAGACACGCACAGTGGAAAACCCCATACCACGGCAATGTTCGCCACACACCAACCATGAGTATCGCCGAACGTAGAAATTACCCCGCTCCTGCATTCCACACTGATCAGGGCTCGAACTTGCGGTGAGAGATAAACCACTCCGCCATCTACAGGTCGTTATGTCAACCAACTAGACGACCGGGTACAAACATTTAACCGTCTTGTAAAATATGGGCACGTTTTCTCCATTCAAATGAAAATAATAATTGCATTATAAACGAACTCGTGAGCTGGTGTGTCGGCAAGATGTGACGTAATATGCGTGTACCACATACATACATATAAATGTATGTGCCCTAATGAACGGAGAAGTTATAAACGCAACACGAAAGTTAAAAATTATTTAGCAAACCTAGACCAATGTCCGATTCTGTAGAGTGGAGTAATTTTTTTTTTTTTTTTTGAAAACTGATGTGTGTCACATATATAGACTACAGTCTACTGATGTAAGTAAATACATATAACTAAAAAGCAAAGTTAGATAGTTTGTTTGGTTCGATTCTCACGTATTATTTGTAGGTAAGAACACGACTCCAACACCAAATACTAAATTAAGCCGAACGAACCCTGGGAATCTCGGAGAGTTAAGGGAGTGACCTTTGTTATTTCTACACTCGGCAGTTATTTCTTAAACACCTGTTACAACTTCTCCGCCCTCTGCCCACTCGTCATCTTCAACCATCCTGGCAGTGATTGATGGCGAGTTTCTGTGCCTCATGGCCTCTTCCGAGTTGAACTTCTCGCTTTGGTCAGGGAAGCTTTATTTCGTCTGACGTCCATTTGTTCACCTCCCTGGGGAGCCTCGGATAGTACATTCAAGTTTCCTCTCTACAAAGTAAACGATTACTTCGCTGAATTTTATCCTTGACTCGATTCATTCGCACTCATACACACAACTCTTATCCTGTCCAGATATGAATTGCTTTTTTGTCTTAGCACTGGCTATTGAATTTAAAACAGTAATCGTAACTATACACAACAATTTTTAAGTGTCAGAAAATAAATAACAAGCGAGTATTGCGATTATAGGCTGTTATCGGTAAGGTGAGCAATTTATGGTTCTATCGTAGTTTGGTCTTCCAACCTCATTTGTAACCTCCCCCATTTGATAACATATGATTAGCTATAAAAGTAATCAACACCGTGTTACGTTCCACCATACCTAAAATTTTATGTCTTAGGCCATGACAAAAATATATATTATTTTTCACATTTAAACTAATGAGATGACCTTGAAGGGTATAATAAGTTAGCTGGGCTTTACGGCTCGTCAATAGCGTGACTATAAGAGATTTTGCCACAAATTGAAACACAATGGCCGGGACTGGGAGAGAAAAGAGCCTTGCAATTTAAGGAATCGATCCAGTATTCGCGAAACCTTGAATGAATGGATGAATCTAACCTATGAATTATAATTTTGATGTTATGTGGAGAATTATTTAGACAATGTATGAAGAAATTATAAGCATGTTTTATCACAGGAACCATTGTTTTAAGTATGGGTTGCTGTCTAATATAAATAAGACTTTTCTACATATTTGATACATTTTGTTTAAAAAGAGTGATTTGTAATTAAAAGTGTATTACTAAATAAAAAAATTACAGTTGTTTTAATGACAGAATTTAGTGTATAATTAAGAATTTTACTAAGTTTAAATGTGCACGCCATATTTACTGCTAAGCGTTCTATTTGAGTTCATCCACTGAGATAGCTGAGTTCTGTTGGTGTTCCATTATGCCTATTACTAACCAGTTATCGCAGCAGCAAATTGTAAGCGGCTTTTGAAATGCCTGTTTTTTTTCTTTTAATTTGTGTGGTTCAAGTCAAATATTGTAAATTGTTTACATTTGACAAGCTCTATATCGTAGAACTACCCTAGCTCAACTAGGATCAACAGAAGGGTTAGGGGGGGGAGTTTGGTTTAAGTATGGTACCCGTGACATTACAACAACAGTCTCTTGTTTTAAGTACACGTTGCCAACAAACGTTTGCTATAATAAGCAACGCAACAAAATGGCGCACGGAGAACAAACAGTCGTCCTCGACGCCGGCAGGAGGCACCCCAGACACGACGGCAGCTGCACTGAACGAAGAGGGCTCACAGCCGTAGAGGTGAGGAGGGGGGTGACAGGAGCTTCAGGTGAGAAGTAAAACTACCCACTTCCTCTCGGGCGAGGACCGGAAAGAGGGGAGTATCCGTCTCTTTATCCCCACTCGTCACCGTCTAGGGGGGAGGGGGATAGCGATCATTGTGCGGCGAGCAGGGTAGCTGCAGCGTCCCACAACCCCCCTTCCTTACCCAGGAGGAATGGCATCCGCGAGCCGACACAACACAGGGAGAAAAAAATACATACAGTACGTACATACATACCACCTGCCAGTCGCCCGCGTGCTCATCTCCATCGCTTTAACGAGTTCCGAATTCCATCACGCTATGCAAAGTGCTACAACGCACTTCACAGTCTTCACACGTATACGTGGTTCGACATAAAGTACGCACTTTCCAAACCCTAGCTACTTTAACTTCCTTTCAGATTATTTCTATTTTTCTATCAGTCTATAATACAAAACAAATCACTGTAATACCGGACTACAAATATTAACGTGTGAGGTCCAGTGTAAATTATTTATTTCTCTAGACAAGGTGGTATTAAAATATGCTCACTTTATCAGGAAACGCCTATACAAGCGTTCTGCTTATGCTTATTCAAATATAACAGTACGTTATATACTGGACATAAATCCTCTTCTTACTGGATCCAGGCAATTTTATAAGAGGACCTATTTGTTTGCCATCGTCCTATTTGTCCCTTGCCAACAGAAATTTTGTTTTCCAAAATTTACTTCAGTAAATTAAATATTAAAAATGTAGGTATACCAAACTTGTAGGCACTCAAAAATCAAACTCGTCAATTCACTAAAATTCATGCGCTGGCATATCCAGAAACATAACACACACTCTAGCCTTGCATTACGAAATAACTTTAATGTTAAATTCCTCAGGCAAAAATTGATTACAAACTTTCACTTAAGATGTAATTAGCTTCTTAAAGGTGGGTATTTTTCATATTTTTCCCCTGTCCGTAACTTTCTAAGTCAGGGTCTAGATTCCTCACTTCTTTCATACGTCCCCTACCCCACATCATACTGCATGGTTCGATTGTCCAACGGGGAAGCTCTTATCCAAAATTACCAAACGAAGTGTGTATAGTATAGATCTGACAGTGACAGACTAGATTACAGGCAGTGTACAACCACAGCGTTAAGAGAAGCCTCCACGATTATTTCTGTTGGGTTCGAGAAAATACAACTCTGCCAAAGGCTAGGAGACAGAAACATGTATTCACCAGAAGACGGGAGCAGATGTCAGCTCCCGAAACGTCGTGCAAAGTAGGTTTTTAGAAATCTACCGTGTTCTTTTGTATCTTCATCGTTGTGTCGTCTAGTCTGTGGTCTGTGACGTCGTCGTTGTTATTCTGTCTTGTGTCTATTATTGTCGTCTCAGTATTGTATGTGCTGTCTTAATTGTGATGTCCTGAGTTTTACAGAATATTTTGTTTTGTATTTCGACTTTTATTTTTGGATGGTTATTTTATTTTATTTTATTTGTTGTTGACTAATTCCTTATGGGATCTTTCATGTTCTGTTGTTTGGTTTATGGATGTGTTGACTACAGCCAAATTAGGGTTGTTTACTCATTTTCTCGTTTTTCGTTTGTTTGTTTTTTTTTTCTTAAGTCTCATTCTAGGATGTCTGTGACGACATAATATTGCAGTGGCGTATGTCCACAAAAGTACATTACAATATTTACTCATCATTGATATTCATTTCGAAGAACCAAAACTCATTCCGCACAAATTAACATTTTCATCAGCATAATACAAGAAGTAAAAACCTCGCGCATATGCCTCTTGTTAACTTGACACTACAACTGAAAGGATCTTCGTACACTGCCGCCAAACTGTTTAGACAAACTTCCAAGGCACTTGCAGGACATGCGTTTTTCAAGCACAGCAATGTGTAAAAAAATAATAAAGTAATTCCTAATATACCATTCTTTCTATTCAGTTGAAGAATATTTATGCAATCAATAAGCAAAAATGTATATAATGATGCAGGAATTTTGGCCACGTTTTGTGTGTTTTTTCTTTTCTTTTCATGTGGTGGCGGCGACGAAGAATGCCGAGGCAGGTCAATAAACGACGAAGACATATTTAGACCAGAACATATTCTTACCGAACTAGTCTATGTATGTATGTATGTATGTATGTATGTATGTATAGGATATAGCCTATGAAAATATTTTATTTTGAACATTACCTGCCGATAATGTACGAAACACTGAAGTGTGTAAAAGCAGCTCCAACAGCAGCAGGATGCAAGACATGGAAATACACATTCAGCCGAACAGCGTCGTGCAGAGGGACTGGCTGGGACATGCACGTCATGTTATAGTTACAGGTATAGCCGTATCCTTGCTCGCACTAGTGCTCTATAGGGTGGACAGATTTTGCATGTTCGAGCCGGTAAGTACGAAGATATACGGACGCCACAGTACACTTATAGCCTCTATGCGCAATCCACTCGCATCTACGAGTGCGGGCTTACTCGTCTCCGTCCGACTCCACATTGAGTGTCTACCTCACGGCTTCCCAGTCACGCCGGTCTCAATTAACTCGACAATTTTTTCTTTCACTCACA
>PNEQ01000361.1:86968-105745 GCA_003012365.1 Medauroidea extradentata
TATATATATATATATATATATATATATATATATATATATATATATATATATATATATATATATAAATAGTTTGCCTTCAAAAAACAAAATTTTACCTCTGTAGCCGGAATCGTATTGTAAATATCTTGAATTTGACGTTTATTTCACATTTCTATTTTATCTAGGTCGTGTTTGCTACAAATACACTTTCACCCTATCTTTAATGCTGGCATCTGGGACAGCCTTAAGAGGTAATATTTGAGATATAGGTGTGTTGTACCCGCCTGAACATTTTAAATACTCTGAACCAAGATAATCAGACCTAAAAAGGAACTGCAAAAACATTAGGGATTTTTCGTAATTTTCGGTCGTTAGAAAACAAGCTCCACATTTACTGGATGACCTGAAAAAGTCATACGCACGTGTAAAGTAATTTGAATAGTATTCCTAAACAGACATCATTCACGTACGTTGAGTAGTTTCCGGATAAATGTGTGTCGGCCAAAGCTCTGCACACTGCTCAGCGGCTTAAGCAGGCCACCACCTTAAGTCGGAACAGATATCATTGGCCCCAACATGTTCGTGGACCAGAATTCATTTGTGGGATAATTGACGCCATTATTTATTTACTATTGTTTCATTTGGTAAACTAACCACATGATACAGTGGTAGCTGCGATGATTCGTAACCGCCCATTGGCTACTAAACATTTGTTCGTTAAGTGTTATTCCTGATAAAGTATGAATCAGATGTACGCGAGGAAAAAGCTCAACTCACCTCGAATTTCCCGTTATATTCGAGGAACGTTATGGATGATACGTGACAGTGATGTATTTTAATTTTAGACATCAAAGTATACGTAGTTCAAGCTACAGACCGTCCACATTTCAGAAATCAAAAATCAGGAGACTTGTCACCCCCCCCCCCAACGCAAAAAAAAAAAACTCCGTAAAATCAGCCAAATTCCAAATACGATACGATACGCAACAAAACATTTTCATAAATTCTTGTTTGCATACATTTCTGAACAAAGCAATATTTTCAATACCGAAAACGTCGGCAAGTCCAAATTATTAAGATGTTTCTACCAATAAAGCACGAGTTTCAGAGGTCCCCCTCTAGGAACGTGTTTATGTGGAGATGTAAAATGGTGCTATTCCAGCAGTGTTTAGTGTAAATGTTGTAAAAAAAATTTAATGTTTTAACAGTCTACTACGGCCTCTTAGAACAACAAAGAGAGTGATTTTTCTTTAAATACGAAGGGATGTAGAACAGGGTGAGGGAGTAAATACACATCATACAAAAACTACAAAAACAATGTGGAAGTGAGTAACACACATTGGTTTTGAGAGGATTTATTATAAGTTTTGAGAGGCTTTTTTGTTCTAGATCATATACTTAAAACATAGGTCCACTTAGGCGTACACAAAGTAATCAAAAGAAATAACTTAATAAGGACAGAATCACTTCACTAAATTTAGTCCTATGACTTCTTTAAACAGTTCTGCTGCATGCAGACTTACTTCTTTCAAAAAACCCTCTATCACATTTTTTTTACAAACGTTTACAGCGAGCACAACCATATTTTTCGACATTTCACATTTCTGGAATCACCGTTATTAAAAAGTAAACCAGCTTGATCAGCACAACTAAAATGCAGACTAAAGTAGAGAAACACAATACTTTAGTTACACCAACTCTTTTCTAATTGCGATATGAAATTAATTGTCATATTTTACGCTTTCATTTACCTTGGTTTGCTTGTTTCGTTGTATTTATATGCTTAACTTCACCTTTTCCAGCATGAGCAACGGAAAAATAACGACGAAACAATAAACAAAATACAACATGTTGGCTCATTCTGACGGTAAAATGCCCAGAAATTCATTTTAAAATATCGTCTTCAACATAACAAATTGCATCTCTTCGCTTAGCACAGTTGTTTCTATTAGCAGCACGATTTTGAATGAACAAATAACGCACACGAGATACTAGTCCAGTGTCCAACACCGCAAAATGCTTTAGGCCTATCACTGCTAAGGTTACTATAACGTAATTTTTTGGTATTGTTAAATAACTCGTACAAAATACTCGTAGGCCAATAACACAAGTTTCACGAAATACAATAAGTCGAACAAAGTCAAGACCAAGGCACACACGACTATGCTCAGTAATAAAACCATGTAAACACAGCCAACAATAATTTCAATGTTGCTACCGCCATCTTGGACGACAAATGAAATAATTTTCTGATTGGCTAACAAGCACCAATGACGACAGCGCACGAAAATATAATCCCATAGTTTTAGCAGAAATTATTGCAACTACCAACGTTAGCACAGATATATCGTAAAATTATTGGCGATGAAAGCAGCTAAAATACCGAAGTTACGGTACGACCTACAATACCTATACGCTGTGCGGGATAGTCTCGTGCTATGGTACGAACGCCGGAACACCTATTTATGTTCAGAATTTACGATAAAACCACAAACGTACGTATTAAAACTAAAATGCGGGAGATCAGAATAACTAATCGGGAGGGCGGGAGATTAGGTGTAAAATCAGGAGTCTCCCGCCAAAAGCGGGAGAGGTGGACGGTCTGCAGTTTTATAATAAAGAGCCAAACCAAGAGTGTTTCGTAATACTAAAAAACTTTGCTGTTTACGTTAATTGCTTTCACTTAATTTACTTTCTGTCTTCGTCTTGGTTGACTTGCCGCGCGGGACAGTAAGACGAGTTCTGAGTATAATCACCGAACATCATTTGTGCAGAACGGTTTTTTATCGCATGCAAACTGGCTTCCGTTGTTTTGTCTGTGAATTTAAATCGTATTTATTCGACATGTTAAGGTATTCGCCTGCCCAGGCCGCCGAGAGATGTGCAGAGCTTCGACCGTTACCGGATTACCTGTTCGAAAACTGTTTGCCGTGCATGAGCGACATGTGCTTAGGAATAGCATGCGAAGAACGTTACACGTGTGTATACTGATTTCAAGTTCATCATTACTCGGGGCCTCCCTACCTACGCTTCAAACGCGTTGCAGCAAGTTACGGCAGTTCTTTTTTTGACGAAACTATTTAACGCAAATTATATGTGTATATCTAGGAAAATAACACAAACTTCAAACTATGTCGCTATAGTTTTAAAAATTCGGCACGTTAATTGGAAGCATCATTTTCAGGCCCCTCAAAATGGAGTTTCCAGGCTGCCGTATATAGAAAAATAGCAACCAGATTCGAAAAACACAACTATAGAAACAATCGTTAGACTTTGAACTATGCTGCCCATAAATAAAATGATGTGGTCGCCGCTTAAAGCCGCATAGGAAAAAGGATAGAAGTAAAGCACTGCACGCCAGCTGAATAACTAGCGCGGAGAGGCTATGATTAGAGACGACGGTTTATCGCGGGAAAACTTGACTGTTTGCACGATTTCAACGAACGTTCAGCTTACAAAAATATTACTGCCTTTCGCTTGTACTTGGAATTGTTACCCTATTTGACTGAACCAATAAGAATTGCGAAATTGTAATATTTGGCTCGTGTTACTGGTCGGTAGATAGCTACGTTGTGGCAGACGTACATCATCCAATCATATGAGATGTAATTAACTACAGCGTTATCAAGGGTATGTTGGCACGAAAACATTTTCGAGATATAGCATCATCTCTAGTTATAATACATTACATACGTCGGTTAGTGACACTTGCCGCTCCTGCCTCACACACACAAACGCAACTTATCTATAAAGTAACCTATAATTCTCTTGCAATTATTCCGCATGACCAAGAAATCAGAGATTCCATTATTATTTATGTGAAGCAGTTTACCAAGAATATATCCTATGCTTTGCCGAAGAGAAAATTTTGATAGTAAAATTTTAATAAACATTATGACTCAAAAACTGAAAATACAATAAAATTGTCCAAAACTCCCCCTTAAGGCAGATTTTATAGCGGCAGAAAATGGGGTTTTGCGGTCCTTTTCAGGTATAGAAAACATTGGAGCAGAATCTGTTACAAGGTATAGGCGTGTATAATAAACCTTCACCTTTAATATGACGTCATAAAATAGGTTCACTACTGATTGCGACATAGAGGCGAGTTATCTGCGACACGACTGCACGCCAGTTCAGTGACTTGCGCCTAGAGGCTAGGGTGAGGCGTGATACGCGTGTAGTGTCGTCCTTGCTGCTTCTGCACTTCTACACCTCTAAAGCGCGAAATACGTCCCTACAGGCGGCGACCTTAAGAGGAGTGTTCGCCGGTGTCGAATTTTCACCTTCGACGCGTGCAATAAGAGCCAGTGTCCCACGCTTGACGAGAAGCATATCTACTCTATTCGCAGCGCGCCAAACTAACGTGCAAGGTTTTCCTTGTAGTCTTTTTCCTACGGGACTTTAAGCTGTGACCACATTTTATTTTTTAATAATATGAAGTTAAGTCCTAAGTATGTCTCTCGTTTTGCACTTTACGAATTCAGGTAATATTTTCGGAGTTACAGAAGTCTAAAAAAAACATGTTTTTAGCCACATTTAGAGGCCCGAAAATCATGTTTCTAACAAACGTGCTGAATTTTTGAAAAAATAGAAGCATTGTTTCAAATGTGTGTTATTTTCGTAGATAAACGTAATATGAATAAGTTAAGCGGTTTTGCGTAAGAAAGAATACGCGTGACACGCTGCAACGCCGTCCATGCGCCAGTCAAGGACTCCTCTTAACCCACAGGAACAGGGTGCGACACCGAACAATGACTTAGTAGCAAATAACCCGAACAGCCATTCGCAATTAAAATCTCACATTTCCTCACATCTACTTGAATACACTTCAAATTGGATGCATCCACACTCGCAGAACTCGTGCCCTATAACGCCCTTTCCTAGTGTGAGTATGCGAAGGTAAATGTTAAGAGAGAAAATAAAGTTTCACCCGGCTGCTCGCTGTCCGCCACTGCACCAGATACAGTAGTAATAATGATGGAGCCAGCTGCCCTCAGAACATTGTTTTACCTCGCCAGCTGGTTGAGTGATGTTACTGGGCAGCTGTGTGTACGAAGGTCGTACATGGAACAGAGGTCGTGTTTGAACAGTTCTGATTGTCTCTACATGAGAGATACGTCTGGAGGGAGAGGGCAGCACAGTCGTAGCCAGGAAATACCTATCCAACTTCTACATCACCCGCCAATGTTAACTTAACACACGGATACAATACAACTATACGTAGGAACGGATACAATGAGGAGGGTGAGTAAGAGTGATCGACCAGTAACCCCCTCCACTACATGCAAATATGTACAATGTAGGGATATTAAAAGTGAACTTGCTGATGAACCATTTCGGAATGACATTGGTTCATTTATAGGAGAAAAAATGTGTACACGAGCTCGCCAAAGAAGTGTGAACCGCCGAGGCTCTCCCTTGCCAAAAACTTTAAAAGTTATTTTTAGTAATAATTCTCTCCCCTCCATAAAACTCATCGCTGGACCCGTGCCTGATTATACGTGACATCTAGCGACTTCGAAAATAAACACTTACGTCACTGGACAGATTAACTCAAACGCAAATCGAAAAAAAAAAAAAAAAAAAACGATTTGAGCGGAGAGATTGTGTTCAGCGTTTGTAAAGCTATGAGCAGATCGTGGTCCAACAACAGAATGCCCATGGAGATGGGGACGGGAGAGGGTAAGAATACCTAGGGAAACACATCAGCGAACGAAACGTCCGAAAATCGACAGCTACTCCACTGCGAAACGAACCTTGTTTCTCTGCGATGGGAGGCAAGTGGTCCGACCACTAAACAAAGCCCCCGCCCCCCCCTTTTTTTCACAAAACACGCACAAACAAAAAAATACAAACAAATATACCAACCTAAAGTTAAGAATAAAGGTTCGAAAAAATATTCAGAGCGAAAATTATACTTACAAAGTAAAATTGTAATATATTTTGGAAAACAATCATGGAATCTGAACGACAAACTTCATGAGAAGATTTCGGTTGCAAAATCAAATGGTAGATAAACAGGAACGCTCTATATTTTAATTTAATATCACGGGACATATAATCCATTGAATATGAAGATTTGAAACAGATTTTTTGCAATATGTCTGAAACTAAGTAAAATTAAAGCGTAATTTTGGGGCTTCGTTTTAAAATAAAAATAAATGTAAAGTCTTATCAATGTCTTCTATGTTTTAACAGGAATAGCCAACCTGTTATCGCACGCTACATTCTTATCATACGGACTTATTAATGTGTGATACTAGATTATGAATCATTATGACTTAACTAACAAAACATATCGTTGTTACGAAACTATCTGGGTTCCATCATTTTTATTTTAAATTCATACAAAACTCTGACTACAGTTACACTGCCTAGCACGTAGGCAATAAATACTGACAACGAAGAACTATAATTGTTAACAAATTATTGTAACATAATGTTAACAGTAAACAATGTGTACCATACATTAAGGGCGCCGTCTACCAAGAGCTTAAAATGCGTTGCAGTGTGTTTGTAAATACGTTTCTTTAACGAAATTATCCCGCATTTGCTTATTGTGTCAAAATACGAAAAATAATAATAATAATAACACTTCAAACAATGACGAAAGGGTAGGAATCAGGCGAATGATCCACAGTTACCATTGCACGCCGTTTCAGTGTCTTGCGGTAGAGGCGATGCCGCACAAGATGAGCCGGTCAATATCGCCCTTAGCGCCATGCTTCACTCACACAAACACATGGCCAGTAGACGGGCGCCTTAATGAGATGACAAAATTCTTGAACAGTGTACAACATAATACAATATCGCATGGCTTTACATCTTTCTCAGATCAGATTGAGGTAAACGGCACTGTAGCCATGATAAGGTAAGTGGGCTTTAAGGGCCGTATCTATAAACGGCTTTCGAATGACAACCAACTTGATATACTCTGTAAGTTTGCATAAATTTGACAGCAACTTATGGGCAGTAATTTTTTAGCATTTAGCGATTTCTTGCACAATGCAAGGCATTTTTAGCTCTAAGATAAACCTGAGATGTCCATTTCAGCATTTGTACTGCAAATATTGTCATGTGTACTGACAAAAATAACAAAATATTACAAATTATTGCCCATAAGTTGCTGTCAGATCTATCCAAACTTATATAAATGGAGTATACAATGACAGATGCTGGGACAGCAGTCGGCCATGGCCTGGAGCGATTTCGGGAAACAATGGAAAACCGAATTCAGTATTGCTGGAGCCGGGGATTGAACCCGGGTTCTCCTGAATGCGAGTCCAACGTATTACCGTTGAGCTACTTCGCTCGGCAGTAGGTATGACAGTTCGCCAGCTGAATCACTAGCTGAGTAAACAACAGTCCCCACTCATACTGCAGTGTGCATTTGACCATCTACTCTCAGACGGAGACCCTTGCACTATTAGTTCTCCTGTGTTATAGCACTCTCATCAGGATGGGGCAAGAGTAAAGTCGCCAACACAACATACACCAATTGTAAGGAGGAGAATTTCCCTCATGACCTTAACAATGAGGTCTGTTTGAACCAACTACCCATTAAACAAAATGTAGAAAATATTTTTACCGCAGTGCCACAAAATATTTGTCTCTCAGTATTCAAGCTGCACGGCAAAAATGTTCCATGCCAGTTCATTGCCTTGTGCTCAGCAGTAAAGACATTAAATAATTATAAAACATTTATAGGCCTAATTCAAGGATTCTGTGCACTCCCACATTACAATGTAATATTTATTAATACATAAAATTATAATTTAACTAAACTTTGTAAAAAATATATATGACACAGAGAGGTGTTTTACTAAATCATCAATTCGTTTCAGGATTACATTCGCACATAATCTTCATGACTTTAAAAAATGTCATTGACAGCAGTATATCAAAATTTGCAAAAGTATTTTTAGATTATAAATGTAATAGTTTACAGACATACCTTTATCTCCATGTAATTACATACATTATATATACAGGACGTTTCAGGAGGAATAGTAAATATTTTAGGAGGTGATAGTATAGACGAATTGCAATAAAAAAAGTCCATATAATACGTGTCCAAATTTTATTGAGTACAGTATTACAGCTATTAGAATGTACGTAATCCAAACAAAAGGAAAATGGGATGTTCAAAGTTGATTTAAAAAAATTCCACCACCAACTTTAATGAACTTTTGACTTCTCTCGATAACATCACGTGTAGCTCTCCTGAGGTCATCTTGGCATTCTTTTATGAGGGCTGCATTATTCATAATTCGAACGATCAACTCGGCTTTGTGTTTACTTATTCTTTGTATACTTTGCCTTTAAACCATTCCCACAGGCAAAAACCAAAGGGGCAAGGTCAGGGGACCTTGGTGGCCAAGAAACGTGACCAAATCTACCGATCCATCTTCCGGGTAATGTTTGGTTCAGATGATGTGTCACTGACGACTAGAATGTGCAGGAGCCGCGTCATGCTGGAAGAGCATACACATTCTTTTAGCCAAAGGAATCTCTTCCAATAATGCTGGAAGCTCATTTTCAAGAAAGTCTTGATAATGGGGTCCTATACGACGATGCGGTAACACAACAGGCTCAATAAACTGATTGTCTAATAAACAACACCACACATTTACAGAGAAGCGGTCTTGAAAATGTGTCACCACAATGGCATGTGATTTTACGAGTCCTCGATTTACGAGATTACTCTCAGGCACTGAAGTCTAGCCCCTATTTTACGAGCCTCGATTTTACGAGCCAGCGATTTTACGAGGTCATAATCGGGCACCACGAGGCCTCGTACAATTGGTGTTCTACTTAATAAATTATTTCTATGTACCGTACATATAAGTTCTAAATATGGTTAAATCATAATTTTGGTTTAAGTTGTGTAGTGGTAAGCTAGCTCTATGTGCTGGAGTATGAAGCAGATCTAGACGGAGCCTCACTCCCCGTCCCCAAAAAATGGGAAGTAAGGGAGTGCTGCAAAACAGCTCTGGAGAAGTCGTACGACTGAGAGGCGTGGAAATATGGCAGGAAGCACTGCCGAATGTGGTTAAATTTGTAGTCAACTTTTTGTTTAGTTAAACTGTGTCCATGGAGGCTAAGTAAAGGAGCAAAGAAGCGGGGAAATCGGCAGAGCTCGGTCAGCTGTAATAAAATACAAACCCTCTTCTTCGGAGGAGCAACAATCATATCGCTTCCAAGCCTACACATATAATTCACGTGTGGCCTTTGTAGCTAATCATTTTGCTACTGGCACGAGAAAAACATGCATTCATTACTATGGTTACTATACGGGGTACTCTCAAAACACAAGAACATAAAAAGAAAGATAACTACTTGTCTTCTGAAAACTGCTGAAGTTCCTCCACAAAAATTGGGCAAATATTAGGAGCTCCTTTGTTTTATCTTCATCTCCAAGTCTCACTCCAAAATAAGCAGGCTAATGTTATATAGCTGTTTCTTAAAAGTAAACTTGCCACAAGCATAGCAAGAGCTGCAAAAGAATTCTTGCAATATTCTCCAGGCACTAATAAAAAACTTATAAAAGCACTTTTCTGTCAGAAAACACAGAAGCAAAAAGAGGCACGAAACATAATAAAATAATATTTTGGAGAGCAACAGAAGAGTGGTTGAAAGACGTTTGTGAATGAAACATTGGCAAAACCCTTATCTTGCCACCGAACATACACACTGAACACTCTTTCACTGTATATTAAAGATACCTGGCTCTAATGGATCCTAATGGTGTTGCCAAACTACAGCAGCTACCAACTACAGGATGGAGTATAAAGAATAGAAATTTTAGTGAAACGTAACCATTTTGTGTACACAAGAGTCTTCAGATATTTTATAAAGTATGAGAAACAACTCAAAGCCAACATTTAATCCTCAAACGAGCCATTATGAGAAAATTTAAGATAACCCTTAGTAGCAAAATAAAAAATCACATTTGGTCAACAATAGTGATTTAAATATGTTATCAATTCTCCATAGGCAGCACCAAAAATACACTGAAATAACTTAAACTGAAACCATATTTTAATCACAAGTCTGTGTTATGTGCAAAATATTTGTTCTGCCAGTCAAGACAGCCAAAACCCCTCCTACACCTACACTCAGCGCAGCAAGATGGCTCTAAGGGGCTACACAACTGCTGGAACACTCTCCACCAACGATAAATCACTAACATTCATGCCGTGAGTGACAGTTACGTAGAATGCTCAACCACCCTCTCAAGTGTCCTTCAGTACCATTACACTCAAAGTTACGTAAGTAATTGTTCAAGTTGCTCATATCATCCTCCATGCCTTGTATAGATACTCTGTGATACACATATAACTTAATGAAACATGAGAGCTAATGTGTAGTTGGCTATCCTGTTACACTGCATGTGTATCACTGAGTACGTATCAATATAGAATGCCTGAAGGATGATAACGGCATCTTGAAAAATTATATCAATAACTTTGAGTGAGGCCATATTTATGTGCTGTTAGGTAACCTTCACTATAATGCTTCATAGAGTGAATGTAGGCTGGTGTGGAAATTGATGTCTTTCACCATATTGAGTAAGCTTATTTTTCACTTTTTATTTTAATTCTGATAAGCA
Source organism: Medauroidea extradentata (assembly GCA_003012365.1). Classification (NCBI taxonomy): domain Eukaryota; kingdom Metazoa; phylum Arthropoda; class Insecta; order Phasmatodea; family Phasmatidae; genus Medauroidea; species Medauroidea extradentata. Next base: position 97,560 of record PNEQ01000361.1, read on the forward strand.
ATAAGTATGTTAAATCTGTGACTACCAATAAACCTAATTACCTTGCATTACAGTGCAGACATCGTGATTTAGCTGTTAAATTACAATAATGCCACAATCAGTCAGACAAATTTTTTATACTTATCTACATTCTTCTGGAGTGATTTATGAAAACCACAGTAAACATAAATCAGGATGGTCAGAGACAGGTATTGAACCCGGGTCCTCCCGAATGCAAGACAAATGGTCTACTGCTATGTATCAAATTTACTAACACATAACTTATAACTGGATATTACTGTCACACCTTTACTGTAAAACAAATTCGTACATTCATACAGTAGTAATAATCAGGCTTAAGGCCATGCTCTTCAGCTTCTACTGTTTATGCGATAATTATTTTTTTAAGCTGAAACAAGAGCAGATATAAAAATCTGTGAGGCAGTTTTGTTTAAAATGGTTTTCGCTGTGACAGCTAATTTTTTCAAAGCAAGAAATTATACGGTTTCGACTAAAAAGTCAATTAACCAGAACTTTGTAAATTACATAATTAGCTAAAACCACAGTATTTACAACCTTAAAAAAATCACCCAACATAGAGAAGACGATTTTAAACAAAACTGCCAGGCAGATTTTTTATATCTGCTCTCGTTTAGGCGTAAAAAATTAATATCGCTAAAAAAGTAGAAACGGGAGAGCATGGCCTTGAACAGATTAGCTAATGGATACAGTCATAATGTCTACCTTAACACAGTCACTCCTGACAAACTTTCAGTTCTTGCAACTCCTTAGAGCAGAAATTGAGGCAACAGTGATGTGTAATAACTACATTATGAGTAGGGCTTACTGATAAAATTATAACAATTTATTTTATTTTTATTATTCACTCAATAAATCCATTACATGTGGTATATACCAAGTGGATGTAGAGTATGTCCTTAGTAATATTAATATACCTAACATAGTTAACACATAAATCATTATTTTATTATAACATAACTACTACCTTATTTATAATCACAATTGTATGCATCAGTAAATTCTTTAATAGAATTGTATGCATTAGATAAAAGATTTAATTCCTTTTTTAATTTATTAAAATTTGTGGCATAAAATTCACGGCCACGCATATTGAGTGGTAAAATGTTAAATATATCAATAGTGGAGCACAGAACTCCTTCCTGGACCATTTTAAGTCGTGTATCGGGTTTATGTAAATTCAACTTGCTTCCAGTGCCATGTGAATGAATATTAGAATTGCTAGTAAGGCTATTGAGATTTCCAGCAGAAAAACATAACAAAGAAGTTGTTCGACCGTCCTCATTGCCCTCTTTTGAATTTTAAATATCTTTATACTGTCGGTCGAGTTACCCCAAAATCTCAAGCCATACAACATAATAGAATGGAAGTAAGCGAAATAAGCCATTCTTGTGGCTTCCAACACTTAGTTAATTAATGATATAATGTTTCTCAATGCAATACACGCAGAACTCAGCTTGGGCAATAATCGTCCAATATGTATCTTCCAGTTCATGTTAAAGTCCACATGCAGACCCAAAAATTTTACTTCAGAAACAAACTTGATCGGAAGTTCGTTAGTGGTATTATTGGTGAACATATTAAAATTTTTAGTGTAAAACTGTAAGAATATGGTTTTATTTAGATTCAACATTGAACAATTTGTCTTGAACCACATAGTTAACTTCCTATAACTTTCCGATGCTTTAAGTAATACGTCTTGAGTAATTTTTCCCTCAAATAACACACTATTGTCATCGGCAAACAAGATTGTAGATGCACTAGCGCAAAGAAAAGAGGTAGATCATTAATTATAAATAACAGGAACAAAATTGGTCCCAAGACTGACCCCTGGGGCACTCCATTTTTAAATAAGCCAATGATAGAATTAACCACCTTTACACTTATTTTTTACAATCTATTTGCAAGGTATGACGTAATTAATGTATGAAAATTTCTTATTCCATAAAATTCCAATTTATGTATAAGAATTGAATGGTGGACATAATCAAACACTTTTTTTTTATCGGAAAAGATCGCAATCGGGTTTTTGCGTTCATTATAAGTTATTAAAATTACATTTATTAATTTATATGTTGCATTTATAGTAGACAATTTTTCTCGAAATCCAAATTGTTGGGGAACTAATATATTATTTAACTTTAAATGTGTTAGTAATCTAATAAGTACTGTATAACTTTTTCAACAACTTTGGAGAAAGTAGTCAACAAAGAAATGGGTATATAATTTGACAGGCTGGTTTTTTGTCCCTGTTTATAAATAGGTTTAGTTATTGTGACTTTTAATCGGTTTGGGAAGTATCCACTCTGTAGTATATATGTAATTACATATATGACACAATGGAACACATAAGTAAGTGGCACATTGTTTAATTAATCTGCTACTAAGGCCATCACAACCTGTGGACGATTTGCTTTTCATCTTCCCAATAATATTTTTAATTTCTTTAATGACGGTACGTACATGAGTGGTTATATTAAGAAATTTTTTCTTAAATAACGAAAACCAAATACCATTATAATTTACTTAAGGATTGAAGTTACAAAATGAGTCTGCTATACATATAAAATAATCGTTAAATATGTCGGCAATCAGTTTTGGATCAGAAATTAATTGTCCATTCGTATTAAGTTCAAAATTTGGTTTTCCCTGTGTCCTTTTTCACAATTTTCCAAACTGTTTTTATCTTATTTGTTGATTCAGAAAAAAGTTGACTACAATAATTATGTTCAGCACTCTTACCTAATAACTTTATTAAATATTTTACAGTAAATTGTGTAATGCTCATGTTACAAGGGATTATTAGAGTTTCTAGTATGAATATACACTAGAGGTTATCAGATGCAGAGCCACTTGTAGGAGCCAGCTGCACTGGTACGAGCAGTGAACATGTTAATTGGGACTACAATAAACTTTTTAAACATGGCATAATCAACTAATGTTCCTCAATCTGTTTAATTTCAATGTACGGTATAAGTATATCTTCCAGCAGAATAATTATTGTCACCGTGACAATGATATGTCCAGATATAAGAATGTAGTGTCGTGAAATATATAATATTGAAGCCATTTGGTTATACGTATAATTTATTTACCTATTTAATTTTTTATTTATTTACAAAAATATCAAAGTGCCTGCCAAACAGTCTTATCAGACCACAGAAGGTAGGCACTACATTACAAAACAAAAAAGCACAAAACATAACAACACAAGACAGGTAATTAAACATATTAATTCCATGAGGAATAATAAACCAAGTGATATCTGCAGTAATAAGTTTATAGCGTAAGTAAATTATTTTATCAAATTAACTTAGTGCAGTAGAACAGAAATCATTATAAAATATTTGCAACTTTGATCTACCTCTAACAGATTACGTCTAACAATGTTTTGAAACAAAATAATTTTTTATTAAATGGATCAAAAGATAAACAAATTTTGTTAACATGTTTAGTACAGCGTTCAATTACTCTTCCAGATCTACCAGAATAACAGAAAATAAAGGAGTTTCTACTTCTGTAATTTGGAATTTTCAGGGATAATGACTTGTGGATCTCAGTATAATGAAATATTGCAAAAAACATTTCAAAAGAAATAATGCATCCATAGCAAATCTTCTTTCTTTTAATGAATGTGTATTATATTTATTTAGAACTTCATTGTAAATAAAACTTGTCTTATCTATGTAACACCTTTCACATATTATTTTAAAAACTTTAATCTGAATGTTTTCAAGGCGCTTAGAGTCTGTTTCTGTAATGGAATTCCAAACAACAGAGCAATATTCAAGTTTAGATCAAACTAAAGAATAGAACAAACAAAGCAGAGAATCGCTTTAGTAGCTTGTTTAGTGACATGAGAAATTAGACCTACAGTTCTTGATCCACTTTTATCTAACATCATATCAATGTGTTGGTGGAATAGTAATTTTGTATCTAACAATATTCCTAGATCGCGGACAGTTGTCACGTGGTTTATTACTGTCTGTTTTATATGGTAGTTATAAATCAAAGAATGTGTCTTTCGAGTAAAAGTTATGCATTGTATTTTTGAAATATTAAGCTCCATTTCATTTCTAGAACACCAGCTGACAATAGCGTCTATATCTGCTTGTAATTTGAGGCAATCTGTTGCGTCTTTGATCACTTTAAAAATATCTTAAGGTCATCGGCATAAAGTAAACAACTTGAATATTTTATACACTGCACAATATCATTACCAAAAATATTAAACAATAAAGGAGATAAAGTGCCCCCTTGAGGAACTCCAGAAGCTATATACAATTTAGAAGATAAAACATTTTCAATTTTATCTAGAAAGTTTCTTGACTGTAAGTAACTAGTGAACCAATTTACATAGCCCCTATCTAAGCCAAAAGCAGAAAGTTTATTTAGAATTATAAAATGTTGACAAGTTAAGTATCAAAAGCTTTACTGAAATCAAAATATAGGCCCTATAACATCATTCTGTAATCTGGAGGTAGTATCAGTATGGATTTTACTAATTAAATTAAATAAATTAATAGTTGTTGTTCTTCCAGCCATGAAACCATGTTGTTTATCAGATATGTGATTTTTTTAAATGAAAGAAGAGGTGTTTGTGAATTATCTTTTCAAAAATCTTAGAAAAAGGGCTAAGTAATGTTATTGGCCTGTAGTTAAAAGGGTGACATTTATCACCCTTCTTAAATATGGTATATCAATGGCAGTTTTCCAAGAATTAGGAAAAATTTTTGTGGAAAGAATGGTATTAAATATATGAGCCAGTATAGGAGCAAAAATAGTTGAACACTCTTTAATTATAAAGCTAGCGATCTTATCATAACTCACATACTTACTTGATTTTAAATACTTAATTGCCTACAAAACCAAACTTGTGTCTACAAGAGGTGTAGCTAGATGCAATTATTTTTAGATTTCACAAACACTTCAGAGAAACTTTTGCCAAAATGGTTTGCAACAAGGAAAGGTTCAGAGATAATTTTTCCATCTACACTTAGATTAATGTTTTCTTTAAAATCATTTTTCATAAGTTTAACAAAGTTCCAAAATTTCTTTGGGTCAGATTTAAGTTTTTAGTTGACAGATCCGAGCGAACTCATATATTATAATAATTTATACAAATAATAATAACAAAATAATAATTTTACTTGCAATTCGACGACTGCCCGATGGCAAGTTCTAACCAAACTTTCTAATCCCAGTCACTGTCGCCAACTCCTTCAAAAGTAAATTCCACTTCCTCACCAACCTCCTGACCGCCTATCATTCTGTTCTGCTTGTAACCCTCTGCATTCCCAAATTTTAAAATGGATCAATGGGTATCTTGCACACTACTGTATTTTAACACTTGGCACATTGTGTGGATGCTGCATTTGATGTGCACTTCAGACACCAATACAACTCCATTGTTTCTGAGCCTCTAATGCATAAATCGCTCAATGTTGGCGGCACCTTTAACAGGAAGCCCAACTACTCCCATTCTCTCTCTCCATTCACCAACTTGTACATCCTGACCAACCTTTTCACTCTCCTCCTTTTCTTCAGTAAGTTGCACCCCAATTTCATCAAAATGTTACCTTCATCTGAACTAACTTGCCCTTGCCTTCTCCAGTTATCCTTTACCCACCTCGCTGCCCGTCTTTGCACTTTCTTCAAGTCCCGCACCATCAATTCCATATGTGGGTCCCATTCTAGGGGTGAGCACTCCAACAATGGCAGTATCATTGTAATATATGCCTTTTCTTTCGCTGTACTTCTTCCCAGTATTCCTAGAGCTCTCCTTCCCTTACAAACAACTCTCTCTAGGCCCTACCCGTTTTCTGCAAGTCACCCTGCAACAGTACTGCCACATATTTATATATTCTGACACTTCCTCTTTCTCCTGCCCTTCACATATACATCCATACATACCCCTAACTTTCTTCCTCATAAACCTAACAATCTTTGTTTTTCTCACATTTATTTTCATTCTGTTCTCTTCTAATATCTTATCAATGTCATCCTGCAACTTGTCCCAGGCACCCATAGTCATCAGCAAACTATCATAGTTTGTCACCCACCCCCAAAACCATGTCGTTTCCAATCCATCTCACACAACAAACTTGTCTACCAGCAGTCCAACAACTTTTCTCAACACCCTGTGTGGTAAATGTTTTCTTGAAGTCAATGAAGCAGATAGCCTATAAACCTGCCTCACATCCTCTAACAGCCCAGCCAGCTATCTTGCATGAATAAGTTAATCTTCCTCAGTCCATGTTGATAATCCTGTAACCAGTTCCTCTCATTCATATCTTACCACACAATACTGATGACAAACCAACAAGTTATGACGTCACAAACTTGACATAAAGAGACAAAAGTCATTTCCCCATATGCATCCTCTTATCTCTCCAACAAAATCTGAAGACATGCACAGGGAAGTGGGAGTTTATGCTTGAAGTTACTTCATATGTAAAGTAGGGATAGGCTAATATTTAAATTTGGAGGTGTTTATTACTATTCAATAATAAAGTTTAGGTTTACATCTATTACGTCGTGTTACAAATGAAGATGCTACAAAAGACAAGTAAGTAACATTGGGTAAGGTAGTGCAACAAATTATGAGAAAAGAAAGTAGAAGGAAATTATGTACACACAACGTATTATTTTTAATAGTGGAAACTAAGTATCAACAGTAATTGTATAGTATATGCGTTCATGGTTTTGATTGTAATATGATATTTTTAATAACATTTTCATGTACGTAATAAGAAATGAAAGATAGGAACTTAAATGTTATCCAACATCCGTTTTGTTATGTAAGGAGTGTCTTGTTGATTTGTTAGTTATTAGTGTTCTAGATTGTTGGAAACGGTAGACTTGGTATGTGAAATAGTACCATGGAAACTAGTGAAGTGTTGATTAGAATTAAGTGTTCAGTTGTTTGAACTGTTATCGTGTTGGGTTTTATGTAAAGACATGTTAGTTTTGGTTTGTGTAACAGAACGATGCAAAGTGCAAAGTACAATTTTGGGATAAGTTAGTGCTTCTGGAGAGGAATGAAATGGGTTTTGCTGTTGTAAGGTAAGTCTAATAATATTTAGTGTTTTATTTTATAAAATGATATTATGATAATGTCAAGTACCTTGCGATGTCGACGTAGGTATGAATTTTTGCAGTGACATGTAAATAAAACTTAATTAATTGGAAGTTGTATCGCTAAGTAATAAAGAGCGGATGGGTTATACTTTATTATTTGATCCCAATATAGTATTGGTATTGAATAGTAAAATAAAACCCATACACTCTTTTATTACTTTGTGATACAAAAAAAAGGTAAAATTTAGAAGGTAGGTCTAGGTGAATTTTTTGGCAAAGTACCGTAATTGTGATAATGTATAATTTGTATCTAATATTACAATGTAATAAAGAGTGTATGGGTTTCATTTTACTAGTCGGTCACAGTACAATGGTATTGAATAGTAATATTAAATCCATATGCTCTTTGTTACTTTGCAATATAAAATAATGGTAAAATATATAGAGTGTATTTTAAGGATGATGGAATCGTGGAAATGAATCATGTGGAACTGGTACCGGAAAGTAACAAAGAGTGGATGGGTTTTATTTTACTATTCGATCCTAGTACAATGGTATCGAACAGTAATATTAAACCCATCTGCTCTTTGTTGCTTTGAGATCAAAACCCCCCACTTTCTTGCAGATCCCCGTAAGTGTGTTGAAGTAAATGGCAGTTAGGTAGCGTGACGTCATCGACGCTATGTTAGTTTCGTCATTACTTGTTTATTTTTGAGTGTGGTTGGAAAATAAAAAAAATCCCACAATTACTAAGTATATTTACATAATCACACATAAATTGTCTTACTTATTAATACTGTTTAACTACAGCATAAGTAGTTGCACATAGTGAAAATGCAAATTTAAAAAGAGGGGTGCATTTGAATATTTGGTTAAGCCTATATGGGATGGTATGGGGCCTGTAGAAGAAAGAGGTGAAATGATTTTTCAGCAGCATTAGGTCAAGCATACTAAGAAAACAATCGCACAGCACACCTGCTTCTGGCAATTTGTATTGTTGGTTTGACTGACTGAAGTCAAACATTCCTTGGTATTTTCTTGTTATGAAATAATATGGTAATGCTAAAATTGTTAGTCCATAATGTATT
>PNEQ01000361.1:105845-124205 GCA_003012365.1 Medauroidea extradentata
AAGAAGAGATTAAAAAGTTTCTTATTGTTAAATCCTATTTATACACTTGAAGAATTTTTTGAACTGGATATAACTAAATTGTAATCTTTGTTTTGTATTCATTATTACTTTCTATGTGATGTGTGTATGTTTTGACGTGATTATACAGCTGTACTGCTCTACTAATCTGAATCTGAATAAACTAAACTAAACTAAACTATAATTGACACATTCCAGGACATGACCAAATTTTTGAATGTATATGATATGTGAGGTTTCGGTTAGCACTTTACATTGAGGTCTTTAACGCTGGTGAGGGGTGAAAATATGTGAGTATAGGGCAGCGCAGCAATGAAAGGGCGGGAGAAACGTATATGAGAAGAGTAAAGTCCAAACTATTATGTTATTGGATGCTATGGTAGGTCAGTGTTTCCAGATATACCTAGGCTAAGTTAGGTTATGTCTTTCAAAAGCAAAACATCCCCATAAATACCCCAGGAAAGAAGAAATGCGCCATAATATTATGAATGTAAACACGGTATAATATTATTTAAAAGAGTAGCAAAATAGTGGCACACACTCACTGTTATGGCCTAGTGCACTGCTCGCCTGCCCCATAGCTCACGACGTGTCCGGCATTGTCGGTGTACTGAAATCACATGCACAGATATTTTAAACAAGCGGCGGGAGGATTTATGTCAACTTTATATTTAAAATCCTTTAATAACTAAGCTAAACCACAAGATATACACACACCTATTCTTCAGGCTATATTTTTTCTAAACAAACCCATTACTGCCACCTACACAGCGAAATTGTTACTATAATTTTGACTGTCTGCTGTTGTCAATCAGCTGGTATGTAAACAAAACAGCCTTGATTTTGTAAAAAGATAAAAAGTTGAATACGTGGTGCGTGATAACAAAACTGAAGCGTGTTCGTAAGTTGTCTGTGGAATGTTAATTTTGTGTAATTCATATCATATAAAATTGTTCTAACATATTTACTTGAAAATCATCATAATTAGGTTACCAGTTGCAGAATGTTTTTGTTCAAAGAAGTATAGAGGGACGGAATATGCAGACAGATTGTCACGTTCGGGGGAGCCGGTAGATAGCGAAATGCTTGTTTTAGTCACAGACTTATGTGTTTTTGATTGATTTTTTTTTCTATTGTATCTTGTACAAGAAAATAGAACATGTCAGTTACAGTACAATTGTTTTAGTATATAAACACATTTATACGTATACATATTATGTACATGCACACAGATACAGACCAAACAATTGTCAATTATCAAATCAATAGGTTTAATATTCATACATGTCTTATTGACAACTGGTACAATTTCTGTGTACAATGTAGTACACAGGACAATAAAGAATTGAATTAAACCAGCTGTGATTGACATGAAATAGCCTGTTCCTTCGAGTTATATTTATGGTGTAAATGAACTGCGGAAATACTTAGAGATGAGTTAGATTAGGTTCACATTATCCATAGCCATGTGGAATGAGGTCATGACCACGACTGTAGGAATAATAGTGATAATATTCAGAGGATATGAAGCACAACAGTACGATATACAGTCTGTGCTTGAGAGGATAGTGAGGGAATTGAATTTACTTAGGAGGAGTTGGTTAAGGTGAAGGGAACTGGAAAGTTTAGGAGGGGTTTTGGATGTGATTGAGGAAGCTGTTAGATTTTGCCACCGGGCTGCGCCCCAACTGCGAGTGGATTATTATTGTTATTATGGTACAGGGATAAAAATTCACACCCAAATCCCATTTTGCCTTACACGTAACTTACAAACCCCATGGTATGTAGTTTTAAACCTACTTAATGTAAATATCTTGATGTATTTCATAGCTCTGTGGCTCTAACCATACAAGGAGATGTACGGAATAAGAAATAATGTATAAAGTGCATGATACTGATATTCAGTGATGTCATAGGGACCGTCCCTGGTACATGTGATGTGCTGGATTGAAGATGACGTAGGCTTGCATGTAAAATTGAGGTGTTGGAACAGGGGTCCTGTGAACAAGACCACCCATTACGTGAACTGCAGTCACACTTACATGTGAAGGTGTTATTTTTGTCTTGTGTACATAAGTAATTCAGTAATGTTGTATTTACAGTGACAGAGCAACTTCCTCCTACTTATCACGAATGTCAGCAAGTAGGCCTATGAACACTGGAACAGTTGTGTCCAGTTCTAACAGGGTCCTCTGGTAGTGCAACATCCAGACCACTTGCTAGCGATGTAGGATTTGATTCCTGCTGAGGTCCCTCCTGGTGTTTGCATGTGGGAAACGTGACAGTCACTGCAGTTTGCTGGCAGGTGGTCTTTGGTATACCCATTTCCTCGTCATTTTCGTTCCGTTGCTGCTCCATACTTGCTTAAATCGTCAACACGAGGTCTCTAGACCTTGCTGTTAAATGCCAATCCGACACTTTACAAATATGCAGCATACTGCACGTACTGGGATAGTATTCCAAATCCAAATGAAATTTAAATTATGTCTAGTTGCTGGACATCTAATTTTGTACTTATTGGCACTCTTCGTTGGGACTGTACGTATTTTATTCTCGCTATATAGCCTACCATACTTTATGTAGGCTATGCGTTCCTTTAATTTTTTAAACCATCCAATGTTTTCATGATTTTTCCAAGATGTTCAGGAACAACACTAGTGTGTTTTTCAGTGAAGTAGGCCTACAAAAAGTTGTCAATGATTGTTAAGTTAATATAGGCTGTTACTGAGTTTACTTTTAGTCCAGTAACAAAGGCACTAGATTAGTGAAACAAGTGACCGAAGTGAAATTTTTTGTTGTTATTCAAATTTAATTTAATTATTCTGCATATTGTTAGTCTAGTTCTAGTAATAAATGTACTAAGTTAGTATTGTCTTATAGATTGTATTTTTATGGGCTACATGACCTCATAAAGTGTCAGATGAGCTAATCAGGCAAAACTAAGTGTTAGTTTGGTTCAGTATTTGCAGTATTAGAGTTCTGAAGTTTAAAAAAAAAAAACTGAAAATGGGGGGAGGGGGGGGAAATCAGGGAAAATTGTTTTTTTTTTTTTTTACTTTGATGTGAAAATGGGAAAAATTGCAGAAAATTAAAAAAAATTTTGCAATTAAAATTACGGTGTCAAACAGTTTCTGAATTACAAATCTGATTGGTGTATGTATTTACATTCGGGCCTATCTGCCAATATACGTAGTACCCTACTACGAAAATTAAATAACCAGTAAATGTAACATAAAACTTGGTACAAAAAAAATTGCACATGAACTAACCAGAAATAGTTATCATATTCATTCGTACCCAACTTACAATCTCTGTCAGGAAAGCACTTTCAGTTACATCAAAAAACCCTTTGTAGTTCAAACTCACAAGTAACACACTTGCTGCTTGCATCAGCCGGCTAAATGGTGAACTTTGCTGTTGTTTTACATTTATCAAATTTACGACTTGCCACTTTCTTCTTGTGAAACTTTCAGTTCCTTGATATCTTTTCACATTCCTACACCTTGCTAAGTAAACATTCAGAATGTATCAGACAGGCCAATTCTCCGCTTTTCTCATTATTTTATTGATCTAATATAAGTTACTATATATTATTTAGCCACCACAGGTTTAGTATAATTTAACAGTGATTTTAAAGAATTTTTACCAATTTTTCTGGAAATTTTTGAACCCTAGTATTTATAATACCAGTGTTAATTTTTGAGTCATTGTTGGGGGAAGGTTGATAAAGTGGCTAAGTTGCTCATCTTTCATTTCATCAAGGTGATCCAGGTTCAACCTAGAGTTTTGCGTGTGTGCCATATGATGACGTCGGGCCATTGATCTGCAGGTTTTCTTGTTTAAATACAATTCTAGTAAATTTATAAACAAGAAGAGCAATTTTCATGTTTTTGGATAGTTAACTTAGCCTTTTTGTCAAAGTCGCAGTTTCATGTTTTTGTGTAACAATTATAAGACAAACTTAAACACTTCCTACGTTGATGAAATTTTATAAGGTTGTGAGTAAAATTAATGCATTGTTGCCTATTCAGATAAATGACCATGAGTTTTCTGCAAAAAGTTAGTTTTACCTTTTTTTTTCATACTTGTGAAAGATCATTTATAATGTGGCAAAGTATCCTTGTATTTCATTAAGTTAAATTTTTGTTTTGTGAATTTGACAATTATATCTTTGAACTCTGGAAAGTAGCTTAGTGTTTTCTAATCACTGTTGTTTCAGTTCAATATCTCGTTAAGTTTTTTTATGATGGCTACATTAAATCATAAAAATTGAGACTGACTTTGACAGCTAATTATACAAATATACATGCTAACAAAATAATTTTTACTTTGGGAAAATTTTGATGTTTACTTATGTGTTGAAATTCCATGAAAATATAAAATAATGAACAGAAATGTACCCAACTAGCTACATCTATCTACCTTCACTTGAAATGTGTTGCAGCTATTTGCGGTTATTCCTTTTTGAGAATCTACTCAACATGCATTGCATTTGTATTTTTATAAAAAGAACATATATTTCATACAATGTTGCTAGGTCTATAAGTTTAAAAACTCAGTGCATGTACTGCATTAGAACATTTTTAGAGCATCTCAAAATTGCTAAAAATGTTTGTTTAGATTATAATATTTTAGCACATACCAATATGATATGGGAAACAAAAAATATTTTATGACGTTTTGGAGTTTAAAACATTTTCCTCACAAATAAATTGATGTTGTTGCAGCTTTAGTGCCTTACCTTAAAATGCTTAAAATGTGTTTATGTTCGTTAATACTTTTTTACGAAGCTATTCCACATTGGCTCATGTGTCAATGCACGAAACAAAAATATACTTTAAACAATGACAGAAGGGTGGTTTCAAAGCATCACGTCGATTAGGAAAAGTATTTTGGAGTCCTGCAAAATGGCTAAAAACAGCTTTTTTAACCTTTTATAACTGAAAAATTACAGATTCGTGTGGAACTACTCTAGAAGCATGCAGTGGACTTAGCTTCAAACTTTTCACCAATAAAAAAATGGGGTCACCACTGTGTCAGTCAGAAGAGTGATGTACAATATCACTTCATACTGTTTCAGTATGTCTTCTCAAGCTGCCCAGTAGTGGGCTGAGTTTGGCCCAACACAATTCTAAAACTACTCAATGTACGCGAGTTATGTCTATTTAGGAATAACGTTCAAAGAATGTTATACATGTGTATGTACCTTTCAGGTTTTCCAGTAATCTTTAAAGCTTATTTTCTCATGGCTGAAAATGTAAAAAATTGTTACCGGTAGGCCAGTTTTGCTGTAGACCAATTTTGCGTAGTTTTTAGTCAGAATAATCTATGCTGAGACAACCTACCTTTTTTCTCGAACATAAAGTTAGGTATGTCATAAAATTATGGGTGACCATTCAATGTTTCCTAGAGGCAAGTTGTTGGTGAGAAGACTGCATGCCAGCATATTGACTTGCTGCTAGAGTCTAGGGTGAAGTACTGTTTCACGTTTAGCTCTCCGCACTTTTTAGACTCGAAAGCACAAAATATGCCCTTTGAAGCTGCCACCTTAACTTAGTGCTCCACTGATTTATAGCCTATTTAAGAAGCTGACCAAAATATTTTAACTTCACTTTGAGTCACTGTTACAAAAATTTGAAGTGAAGAGATTTTGGTCAGCAGTTAGTATCTAGTTCTTTAGCACTGGTGAGAGGTGATATAATGTGAGTATGGAGCAGTGCCAGATTGAAGGTACCAGGAGATCCGTGAGAAAATCCGCGGACCAGTGGCATTGTCCAGCACGATTCCCGCTAGCAAAAATTCGAGAATCGAACCTGGATCGCCTAAGTGGCAGGCAAATGTTCTAGCTACTGCTGAAACCACTGCCCTACATAAATTTTCTGTTATAAAAATGTTAGAACTTCAACCGAGGGAATCCTGTTTGCTATGAAAATTAAAAAAAAGAAGGGAAATTAACTTACGTTGTAGATTACCCATTTAAGTACTGCTGGGCAATGGTCTTATAATTGTGAAACATGGATAGTAAAAAAATGGTGTATTTGCTAATTGAAAAAAAAAAAAAAATATATATATATATAACATTCACTCAAACATCGTAACGATGTACTGTTTTTGGTATAAATACTGTATTTACTCGTTTTCCAAATTAAATAAAAATATGCGTGGGGTACATCAGTAAGCACTAATAAAAGTGGTGTTGAAATGTCATGACTTCATTCTTGTGCACCAGAGTTGGCATGCTTATGTTCAGAAATGTTTTCTTTTTACAAAAATTTTGGTTTTTTACAGTGGTATACACACAGAATGTCGCACGGATAATCCGAAAACCGGTTAATTAGAGCACTGATAACAGGGTATATATTGTAGGCATATTTTGAAACAGTTTATATCAGCACTAAAATTATCAAGTACAGTATTAAACAATTACAAGTATTTGTACTATAATTGTAAATGTAGAATTCCTTTTAACCTCTTTTCTTCAAAAGATGTTCTAGTATTCTGGTAACTCTGGTAAGTAGCATTAGTGATGTATTGAAGCAAATTGTCTATTTGCAGAGCTCAATGTGTGTTGTCTGTTTACTGTCTGCTAATTGTTTTGTGCTTTTACAGAAGACTACTTGATGGCACGACAGCAGAAGCCACGTGTGGTAAACAATCCTGCTCTGAAAGCTGCAAAGAGACCTGTTACAGCTCATGATCATAGTTCACAAGGTGGCATCTCTCTATGGAAGAAGGTAGTGGCACTTGTAATTCTTCTGGTTGCTGTAGGTTTCGGATACATGGGATATTTGGAGACGAGGGTCAACACACCCTTTGACGACAAAAAGGTATTTACTGTGTGTAAGATTTAGTAATTAGCGGAAGTTATTTTAATATTGTATCCTGTGATGAACAAGTAACTTCATCAAAAAATTGCATCAGCACATTTATGATTCTTCGCACCCTCTGTCCCTTACTGTAGATGCATGTACGTATTGGCCATTCATAAAAATGTGGGGTGATTTCTGGCAATAATAATTGAAAACATAGTACTGGGTCTACTCTACAGGATGAGCCAAAAATATGTACCCAACTCAAAATATTTATTATTCAGCAACGAATACACATACACCAGATATCAGGTAACTCAACTGTTTTTTTAAGTGGTTTTGAAAATGATATCTGCAACGTGGTGGCCGTCATTACCTGCTGACCGTCTCGGCAACTGACCAATTGATGCCCTCATAGCTTCGATGTTTGCGGGTGTCCATGCTGTCCAAGGTCACTCTGGAGACTGTCAAATAGTTCAAAGCAATTTATTTTAAAATGTTTGTTTAAAAAAAGATTCGTTATTTGTGATATTTTCAGAAAGTGTCTGTGGTATGCATGAAAAAAAACAAGTAAGTTGTATGAATTATGCACTGTACATTGTAAAACTGTATTCTGAAGTCATGGACAAGCTATATTGTAAGGCATGGAAATAGAATGAACAGAAATATTCAATAACTTAGGCCTATAAGTTTTTATCAGCAATATTTTTGTGAAACTTTTGTAATGTTACCAGATTGTAGTGAAGGCTGGCTTGGATGTACCAGAGCGGTACTGGGGCAGTTACCGGCCTGGTCTCTACTTTGGTATGAAGACGAGGGATCCTCATTCTCTGGTGTTTGGTCTCATGTGGTATTTCCCTCGTCATCTAGGCCGTGACGGTGCAGGCATCAGGTAATAGGTAACTGTTTACAAGTACTTTACTAGATTAAAGCATGAAGTTGTATTTATTTTGTAGGTATAAGGTTGCTGAATTTTGCAATGTACAGTATTTCAGAATGTTTCCTATATCATTCTCATTTATGTAAAAGTGATATTTTGTTTAGTCTGGCTAGGCTAATTAAATTATCAAATACTGTACATACATTTTTGGAGTTTGACTGTAAATAAAATTTATAAAATTTATACCACTCTGTACAGATAAAAAAAATAATTCTTGCCTTAAATATTAATGCATTTTTATCAGATATGTATACCTTCCGTGCAATAAGGAAAATATAGGTAAAAATGGATATTTTTAAATGTAATCTTACAAGTTTGAGACAAAACTTTATATGTGGGCAATTCCCATGAGTTCTGTTGTGATAGAGGTCTTATAATTAGAAATAAAAGAATTAAATAAAGTACTGGATTTAATAGCTCACAAAGCTACGAAATACACAAAACAATAATCAACTATAACTTTCACTACACAATTTGTTATGCACACAATTACTCCTGTGTCACAGACACGTTATTTAACTTTGACATTTAAAGCACAAAAATGTCTACCAACAATTAATTAAACATTACAAATCACAATAAAATTCAGATATATATCCAATCAACAGTCTCTCAAATATTGACAGTGTACAACCTTAATAGTCCGCAGTGGTGATGAATCGCCGTGTGCTGCGCAGTACCCCGAGTGCACTGCTGTCTTAAGTCTTGAGGTCTTCAGTTCGACTCCTGTCGCGCACCTCCTCTTCGCTTGTCAGCCCGCCGCAGCAGTCCTCTTGGTTCGCCCAACACTGCTCCGAAGGTAGCCGCCTGCTGCCTCCCAGTAGACTCTTGGCGTGACCAAGATGTCTTCACCAGTCTCTTTCCACAAGCATAGCACCTTCCTCTAGCACGACCAATAGCAAACTCTCGAAGCACTCCTTGTCTTGAATCTCCAGGTAGACAGTCTCCTCAAGTAGCCAGTTACTGCCCTCCTCGACACAACACTGTCAGTGTTGTTCTCCACAGCTCACCACCTCTGCAGCACTCCAACACAACACTACAAGTGTTGTTCGTCCTTCCTGCAGCCCACTGGTGTCACACAGCCTCGACACCAACTATCACTGCCGTGTTGCCATCCTCGAGACGCCACACCTCGTCAGCTCAGTCGTGCCGACACAACACCTGAGTGTTGTGTGTCCCTTCTGTAGGGCACTGATGTTACTCAGACTCGACACTGACCACCGCTGTCGTGTTGCCATCCTCGAGACGCCACACCTCCTTAGCTCCGCCGATGTTACATCAGCCTCGACGCCGTCGTGATTCCGCCCCCAAGGCGCTGGGTCCTCATCTCTGCGCCGCCGTCAGTGTCTCCTCTCGGCGCATCATTTCTCATGATGTCCATCGCCGCCCAGTGGCAACGCCGCCCCTACGGGTGCTGCCTCACACCACTCTCGGTCTCACTTCATCTTCACGGCTCACTACAAGACTATCACTTTCAGACTAAGACTCCACAAGACTGACTCATGTTGCGCAGTCCCTAGGCTTTTATACGGCCCCTTCAGTGACGTCAATGGCTGATGCAATATGATGATCAAAGGTCTAAAAATAAGACACCACCTCACTTGTGACTGTAGGAGTCACGTATTCCCACTGGCGTCATCGGGGAGTCCCAGTGACGTGTCTCGGGAGTTGCAACATAGTTGCGAAAATCCATGACATCACTGGTTGACTCACTGGGCTGACCACCCAGCATGATGTAATGTGCCTGCTGCCCGGCCAACACGCACAGTAATTACAGTATTTGAATAAAACACTAATTTGTATGGTGTTTATTGGTTAAACGTAATTTCTGTAGTCCTTTCTGTGGCCTTTGAGCCAAATGTCTGGGTTTATAGCCTAATAACAACAGTTAAAAATGTTGGTTGATTTGCTTAGCTAGCCAAATGTTAAACAAACTAAAATTCTTTTTGTGTAGAAAGTCTTGGTAAACTTACATACTTCTGGTTGCGTTGAGACGATATAAAAAGTATTACTACTTGGCAACAATTGCAAAACAAAATTTCCATGCATGCAAATGTAATATTGAAATAGGCACATTGTCACAAAACTTAGGTACATTATATTTTCACTATTTGCATAGCTTGCTTAACACACTACTGTATTTAAGTAAACGTTACCTTAAATAGGTCAGCATTATAGCCAGAGTGTTAGAAAGTGAGACAAGGATAACGACTGTCTTCCCTGTCTCTGGCTACATGACCCATTCGCAGCGGCCTCCTCCTGCTAGCCTGCCTGTGCTTGCTGACTTCTAAAACCTGTTATCTCTGTAATAAAGTGAAATAGGATTGCTTTGATATAGCCACCATATATTTACTTGCTTTCATAACTCTATAGACTATAGAATTTACTTGACAACAACAAGAACAGTACTACCACTCACGTTTACTTCTTTACAATACAACATATTTCTCTACAGCTACCACCTTCCTTCCCACTAATATGTTTCCTTCTCACACCAAAAATTACCTGTACGGGATGACAGGATGGAGTGTGTTAATTTCGTGTGGTGATAGCTCTCAGAAAACCATGTTGAATATGTTTTCAATTGGTTGCTAAAGTGAAAATTAGGCTTTCAAATCATATTTCAATTAAAATTTCAA
The DNA here is from genome assembly GCA_003012365.1 of Medauroidea extradentata. Classification (NCBI taxonomy): domain Eukaryota; kingdom Metazoa; phylum Arthropoda; class Insecta; order Phasmatodea; family Phasmatidae; genus Medauroidea; species Medauroidea extradentata. The sequence continues at coordinate 116,252 of PNEQ01000361.1, forward strand.
AAACTACTTAATATTAAATAACGAAACTTGGTACAGTGTCTTTGAAATGACTTTACTTCATTCTTAGTGGTTTAGTTTGGTAATATTATCGGCCCATCATTGTTTAAATAGAGCACAATACGTTTCTTCTGTTTCTAACTTTGGAACACTTCGCTTTATTTCATGTTCTACTAAATAATATTAAGTAGGCGAGAAAAATTAATAAAAAAGGTCGTCTTCCCGAAAATTGCTAGAGTTAGCCGTTTTCGTGAAAATCAAATGTAAAATTAATGTATTTTCGTAACACCTGACACATGTGCAGGCATTGCTATTTCCTTGCAAGGCATGTAACAGAACTAACAGGCATGTTACAACAATGCTGCATCGGATTTATCATATAAGATTTGTTACACGGATGATGTAAAAGTTGGTGCATAGTCCTGTAAAATAGTTGCAGTGGACTCTGTGGACAAGAAAACTACATTATTAAAATAAAACCTGTAAGTTTATGGCAGTGTTCACCAAGTTTTGCACAAAATCGTACATACAGGTAACCGTTTTGATAACTGAACGTAAATCACTTTAGTCCAATGAGTGCGTCCCAATCACTGCACAAAGCAGATACCCCATGCAGTGATGCAAAATATTTTATTACCGATATTACATAACGTGTTGTTGGTATGTAAACAGTGAATCATTTATTGTCACTAGCAACAAACTGGTTACCTGGATGTAAGATTATGTAAAACTTGGTGAATATTGCCGTAAACATGCGGGTTTTATTTGAATACATAGTGTAGTTTCCTTGCTCACAGAGTGCAACAGCTTTACAGTACCCTTCATCTACTTTTACACCATTCGTGTAACACATCTAAGATGATAAATCCATCTCAACAATATTGCTACACGTCTGTTAGTTCAGTTACACGCCTTGCAAGGAAACCGCAGTGCCTGCATATGTTTCATGTATTATGAAACTGCATTAATTTTACATTTGATGTTCTCGAAAACAGCTAACTCAAGCAATTTTCGACAAAACAACCTTTTTTATTAATCTTCCTTGCCTGTTTAATATTATATCGTAGAACATGAAATACAGTGAAGTTTTTCGAAGTTAGAAGCAGAAGAAAAGTGTCGTGCCCCATTTGAACAATGATGAGCCAATGTTATTCCCAAATTAAACCACTGAGAATAAAGTTATTTCAAAGGCACTGTACAAAGTTTTGTTATTTAATATTAGTAAGAAGTTTTTGAAATATTGATTGAACTGTAATTTGAAAGTCTATTTTAATAGTTGCTTTACTCCCACGATTTTCACTTTAGCAAATATTGAAAACACACTTTCCACGTTGTTTTCTGAGAGCTATTACCACACGAAATTAACACACTCTGTCCTGACTCATCCTGTATATACTATGTACACTATTACAAGTCCAGTCTACTGGGTTTGGGAATTGCTAGCCAAGGACGAGAATTCATTGGTAAAGTTGTTCCACTCTTCCCTTCTTCTGCTACTGCCAAACTTGGGCCTGGAAAGCCCTGGAAACCTTCTTGCTCTGATTCACCATCACTTGTGATGTTTAGTTTGCCTTCTGCAACCGCTTGAAAGTCCTCATAGCATGTAGAGTTGTTCCACAGGAGCTCTGTCTCTAACCCTTTTTCTCTTTCATTCTCCTCGACATTAGATGCCTGAGTCTGCCACAGCTTTGGAGGCAAGTTAGAGGCTGCTGTGCTCTGCAAGTTACTATTTTGTGTACCCGTAAACGGTTCAATCGTCGCTTCTTGCTGTGATAGCACACCACCATCTTTTGGAAGAAAAGTATGTTGTTTTCGGATGTATTCAGCGAGACAAAAACATCTCTTACCTTGCACGTCAAATGTAACCAGACTCACTCTGCATAGGATACGTCCTGGTACCCAGTTAATTTTCTCTGCTCGCGCACTGTGCACCCAAACATGCTCACCGTTATCGAAGTGCCGATCTTTCTTTTTGTGAGTGTGTTCACCAATCTGCTTGGCAACCTGCTTCGCTTGTATTGTATAATTGAGAGACGTATTCAAAAGATTCAGCCGTGTCCGAGGTTGTCGCAATAAGAAAAGCTCTGCTGGTGTAGAACCTGTCATTGAGGAAGAAATGTTGCTGTATGCAAAAAGAAAGTTGTCTAACTGATGTTGTAGTGGTAGGTTGGCCATCCCTGTATCTTGTGAACGTGTATTTTGTAACAGTCTTTTTTTATTTCCTGCACAACCCTCTCAGCTATCCAATTAGATTGGGGTGGTATGAATGGATCAAGGCATGACGAATACCGTTCTTCCTCAAAAACAACCTGAATTCTTTAAACATGAGTTGGGGTACATTATCAGGAAGGCCGTAGGAACTAAATAGAGTTCTGAGTTTTGCTACAGTCACCTATGCTGTAGTTGAATGCATGCCAAAAACCTCAACCTGTTTTGAGTGAGCATCCATAAAAATTATCAAGTCTCGACCTCCTACTGAAGCTTAATCGATATGTATGCATTGCCACTTCTGTGTCGGCCATGGCCGCTTTTGTAACGGAATCTTTTCAGCAGAAGACTGTACACTCTGGCAGCAGTGGGAAGACCTTACCATCTCTTCAATTTGGCTGTCTAGTCTTCTCCACACTTGTGACTTCGTGCTAACACGTTCATTCGTGAAACCCCTGGATATTGTAACAGATGTTGTGTAACAGAACCAAGACAACATTCTGTAAGGATGCTGGAATAATAACCCAGTGACCCCATAGGACACAATCTCCATTCACTGCTAGCTCTGCCCTCTTAGCAAAATATAGGGTTATCAATTTGTCAGGGTTACACTCTGGCCAGCCGCTTCTGGTAAAATCCTTGACTCTGGCAAGTATAGAATCATGATTCGTTGCTTGCCCAATATCATCAGGAAGCAAGGGCCTCTCCGTGACTGGTGCAAAATATTTTATTGTCTCAACAGTTGTGAAAATATAAATTCTTCAGATTCTAGAGGCTGGTCGTCAGCCACTGGCAGCCGGGATAGGGCATATACATGGGGAATATCTGTGTCATGTTTGTACCGAATTTCATAGTCATAAGCTGACAATATCACCGCTCATCGCTGTAATCTTGCGGCTGCTTCTGGGGGGTGAGTGGTTTGTGATCTGTCTCCAGAATGAACTTATGACCGTAAATGTAGTTACAAAATTTCTTTATGGTATGGATTATGGCTAAGGTTTCATGATTCAACTGGGAATATCACTTCTCAGCTGCACTTAATGTTTTCGAAACAAATCCAGTAGGGTAGTCACCAGTGTCTCCAGCGTGTGATAAAACTTCTCCCACTCTGGTTGCGGATGTATCATAAGTCAATACCAATGGCTGTGCTGTGTCAAAGAAGGTGAGTAGACGAGAATGACAAAACCATTCCTTACTCATTTGAAAAAGCCTATTCTTGTCAAAATTACGTTCCCAAGAAACATTTTGCTTTAATAACTCGTAAAACGCACTGAGCTTGCTGGACAACTGCCACAATAAGACTAGAGCTCGTCCTTGTTGGCTGGTTCTGGACATCATTGATCGCCATCAACAATTTGTCTGATGGTCTAATTCTAGTGCTATCAATCACATGCCCTAAGTAAGTCACTTGTGACTCTAAAAATCTGTATTTCATCAAATTGATCTTAATATTGTGCTACTTGAACCGAGCCAACACCATATCTAACATATTCCACGTCAGCTCGAAGGTAGGTCCAGCCACTAAAACGTCATCCAAGTAGGCTACCGCACCAGGAATACCACTGACAATTTTTCCCATCCCTGACTGAAAAATGGCTGGTGCCGACGACAAACTAAACTGCAGTATTTTTAATCTGTACAACCCTTTTTGTGTGTTAATTTTGTAACAGATTTTGGGACTCCTGTGATAATTCCAACTGTTGATAAGCAGATGATAAATCTGGGGTTGAGAAACATGCACACCCTGCAAGAGAGGCAAATGTATCTTCCTGTTTAGGAAGAGTAGTCTTTGTCTAGTACCTTGTTAAAAGTAAACTTATAGTCGGCACATAACTTCAACCCTCCATTAGCCTTTTCTACGAATACCAGTGGTGTAGCCCAGTCACTTCTCGTCACTGGGTAAATTATCCCTTGCTAAAACACATTGATCTAACTGTTCATCTACTTTTTTCTGTAATGCATATGGCACCGGACGAGCTTCACAAAACTTGGGTGTAACATTAGGCTTCAAGTGCAATGTGCTGCTTTGTAACTCTTAATAACCTACTCCTGGCTTCAACACATCTGCGTACTTCTGCTTCAACTCTCATATTACTTCTACTGCTGTAGTAGGCACCTTATCATTGACCTGAAAGGTAGAGTGCCAGTCCTTCCAGTCCCAGCCAGTCACCTCCGATCAACATGTCTTTGCTCAGCTGTTTAACCTCCAGTATAGGCAACTTCACAGATTGGTTATTGTGAATCACATTCACCATGACCTGACCTAACACTGGTAGGCCCTGACCACATGTATGTATTTAATTTAATTAACACTGATTTCCAGTCTAAGTGGGGTAACTGCTGTTGGTAAATTTGCTCTGGTAAAATGCTAACAGCCACCCCTTTGTCGAGTTCTATTTCATTTGCCTGGTCTTCAATGTTCAGCTGCACTTTATAACACGTTGGCTTACTGCCTACCTTCAGTGAGTACATAGTAAATGCAGGGTACTCACAGTTCATTGCCTCCATTTTACTGATACCATCACTCATCTGAACTACATTTTCGGAAGTAACCTGGTGTACCTTTCTGGGGTCAATGACGATGAATCCTTTTTTATACCCTTTTTAAATACTGTTATGCTATGTGGCCCTTGCGGGAACAAGCATAGCTTGTCATCATCTTGAAAGGGCAAGTGTTAGCTGCACAAGACTCCCTGCCACAACGGAAATACCTTAGCTGGTGGTCATTTCCCGACACAGTTCGGCTATTGGAAAACCTCAATAGGTATCTTGTAACCAAATTCCCAGGCATTTTTCTGTACATTGGCTTGTTCTATTCGTATTGCCATTTAATATGCATCTTCGAACGACATAGCCTCTGATAGCAATCACTTACACGCTCATTGGCAATTCCGACCGTTAATTTGTCCCTCAACGCTTCGCTTAGGAAGGATGTTGCAAGCTGCTTTATAGCCACTTCAAATTCTGCTATCTTTTCTACGGTTTCTGCACTCAACTGTAGAAATGTGTAATGCTCAGCCACCACAATTTTATGTGGAGTATAGTGCTCTGTTAACACCTTCACCAAATTGTCATATACTTTGAGTCCATACTATCCAGAGACACTAAATCACTTAGCACTGCCAATACTCTTCGTCCAATCACTTAAATTAGAACAGATACTTAATGCTCATCCTTAATTTGATTTGCCTTGGAAATAATGCTTAGTTTGCCTGTTCCTGTGGGCAAAATTCCCCCACTCTTCTAATTGCTGTCATTTCTTGCTTCCAGTTAGTAGACTATGTATTTCTGCCACTTAATTTATATGACTATCATTTTATTCCGTCCTCGTCGCCAATGTAATAAAGTGATAAGTTAATAGGTTGCTTTGGCATAGCTGCTATTTATTTACTTACATACTTCCATAATTCCATAGAATAAAGAATTGACTTGACAACAACAACAGTACTATCACTTACATAACCTAAGACAATTACTTCATTACAGGACAACGTACTTTTCTACAGCTACCAGAATCTCTATATTTATAGCAGTTATTTACCCTGCCATTAATTAACATATGATTTCTGGGTGCACACAGACTAGATTAGTAAAAAACGTATTTACCAATGCACTGCAACATATTTAAAGTATTTACCGAGCAGCCAAATTAAGATGTACAGTATAAGCTGCCCATTAATAAGCCTACCATTAGTTTGTAGTTTGCCACAAAGTGTTTATTTAGAAAATACATATTAAAATTGTTTAGTTATTTTGCAGGTACACATTAACCCCATAACATTATGATTTAAAATTTTCCTAAAACATGAAAATGTTCAAACTACAGTTGCTGTTCTTTGTACGTAAAGTAATTACATGCTACTACTAAATGTCAGCTGTAGTAACTGGGGGTGTCCGCGCTTAACGTTTAAAACTCTCTGTAGTGATGTAGAGGACATTCAGACAAGTACTTTTTATATAGGACACTTGGGGGTAATCGGACGGGAAATGCCTTAAATTTGGTGACGAAGATTTAATATGATATCACACCCGCGTCACGCCCTAGTCGTCATTTAGCAGCACCAAATATGGCGTACGTACAATCGCAGTGGTTCCCCTCATTATGTCATCATGGCTCAGTGCATGTTTTGAAGTCAGCCTTCCGGAGTTCGAGTCGTCGTCCCTTCAAAAGTTCATGTCTTATTGTGATGGAATGTGATTTTATGTATGGTATGTTTGCAAAGCCCTGCATTGTGGTCTCATTGATTTAGTTGTGCAAAGAAACGACGCTTTTGCGTTTCATATCAAAATAAGGTTTTGGTTCGTGTAACGTCTGTTTACTTCTTTCATGAATTGTACAGAAGCGTTAAAGGCTGTTGTAAAAAAGAAGAAGATGAAGTGTAAACATCGGTAACGTTTTTATATCAATTATTTAACAATAACACTTCCACAGCCAACATTAGGTCGCGTCTGAACAACTCAGTTTCAACTACCATAACATAAATAAAAATGTTCCCAAACTGAAAAGTAAATGTCTGTCTCGCGATTATTTACAATTGCTCAACTGCAGGCGTTGCAACGCTGAACCATTGATTGACGTACGTGGGCGAAAATGCCTTGCTGTTGTTGGATTTCCAATGCTGCAGCGGCAATGCGGGCAACAAGATCTTCTTCGTCTTCTACAGGGGTTTTGTACACTAATTCCTTCATAGCGCCCCAGAAGAAAAAATCCAAGGGATTGATATCAGGTGACCTTGCAGGCCAGGGAATTGGACCGAAACGCCCAATCCACCGTCCAGGGTACATAAGGTTCAGGTGGTTTCGTACCGGTATTGCACTGTGTGCCGGCGCCCCATCGTGTTGTAGCCACATGGTTGCTCGCACCTCGAGAGGAACATTTTCAAGAAGCTCCGGTATGACGTCTCTTAATAACACGAGGTAGTTAGGACCCGTTAGTCTCTCTGGTAAAATGTAGGGACCTATTAAATGATCTCCTAAAATACCTGTCCTGACATTAACTTTAAACTTTTCTTGTCGTCCACGTTCGTACGCACTATGCGGATTGTTCACAGCCCAATGGATATTATTTTTGGAATTGAAAATGCCATTTTTATTGAAGTTGGATTCGTCAGTAAACAATACCAGTGAGGGAAACTCAGGATTTTGAAGAGATTCTTCGCGAAATCGCTTGCAGAAGTGGACCCGAAGGTGGTAGTCCCTTGGGTTAAGCTTCTGAACTGTGGTTTTGTGATACGCCTTGTATCCATTGCCCTTCAATACCAACCAGACAGCCGTTTTTGAAATACCTAATTGTCCAGCGATGCGACGGGTGCTGGTGCAAGGGTTCTTATCGACCCGCTGGAACACAGCCTCCTGGACCACGTTGGGGAGAGGTTGGCGAGCCCCACGTTCTTGATGAGCCTAAGGAAATGTTATTTAAATTAGGTTTTTTGTCCGACATAATGGCACGTTTGGATACAAAACATTGTTACGTGTTTACTTACTTGCACAGAGCCGTAGTCGACGATCGACTGTCGAAAAATAGACATGGCTCGGTAAAACACGCTGCGGAAATCTTTCTGCATACAGACGCCGAGCTGCGAGCGCATTTGAATTTGCAGCACCAAACACAAATGCGTATCTGCCTGTTCATTGAAAGTAAACCTGTTCATTTTTGTGGTAGCACTATGACCAACAAAGCTTTCGCTGTACAGTCGATTCACAGTTGCACTACTAATTGCACTACTGACAACACCAAACAAAGACGCAA
>PNEQ01000361.1:124305-161050 GCA_003012365.1 Medauroidea extradentata
TTCGTGTGAGTCAAGGCTACCACACTGTCTTCTAAAGAACGAGAACAAAATGGGAATAAGAACAATGGATGGGACCAAGATTCGAACCCGGAAGGCTGACTTCAAAACATGCACTGAGCCATGCTGACATCATGAAGATGTGGGGAACCGTTGCAATTGTACCTGCGCCATATTTTGAGCTGCTAACTGACGACTACGATGTGACGCAGGTGTGACATCATATTAAATCTTCGTCACCAAATTTAAGGCATTTCCCCAAAACAAAATTTGCAATCGCTATGAAAATATTGTTCCCCATGAAAAAGCACTTATAGGATTACTTTCTCTAAGCTGGAGATTTTGTTTCACTGTTCATAGAAAAGATTAAATTGCATGTTTTGTTAAATGCAGCTTTCTGTATTGTCATGGGAGTACGGACCATACATTTCTAGTTTAAGTACGGTAATGTTTAAAGTATAATTACGGTTCAGTCACAGAATGAATAATGCTAACAGAAGCGACAAAGGTAGTTTTTTCATTGTTGCCATCCTACCAGCTCCCAGGGCGTACATGAGTATAAATAATGCCACGTGTATTGGAGTACAGTATTTGGTTTATGTATGTAATAACTTGTATTGCATGAGACACTATAATTAGTTTGTATATTTATTAAATATTTTGAAATATAGTCTGTGTCGTGTAAGTGTTCTGTATTTTGACAGTTCACCTCTGAGAAACGTGTCTGTACACAGGCTTGCGGAGACCGCGCTTTTCCAGGAAGCCAGGTAGGTTTAAAGCTCCAAACAATGGAACTGTCGGACACATTTCTCAGAAGAGAAATGTCAAAATACGGACAAGTTATATGAAACAGACTTTAATAACTAACTCTATCAGAAGTGACATTAAGAAGCTTTTTGATTGTTGTTATTTTATCAGCTCTTGGGGCATATAGGCGATTAAACAAAGCAGTGTGGAACTTGAGACACTGATTCAAACAACTGCTTATGTTTCAAGAAATATTGTAATATGTTTGAAACTAAATTATATACATATTTAGAGGTAAATATGTCTTTACTTACTTGAATTTGTTTACATATTATTAAAGGTCTGTGCTACTAAACTTTAGTGTAACCAAACATCCACAAACTCGGCCACTATGACAATCCAAAGAAAAAATGAGTACAATACTTTTTATTTGTTCTATGGCGCCATAGAGTAAATGTAGGGTAGAGGGAGTATCCTCTATACAGCTGCGTACGAAATTGTGTGTTCAATATGTGTCACGTGACTTTAGTGAAATATGCGTGGGAGATTTGGAATAATATTGAGAGGAAATATAATAATTGCTTAGTAATCACATCTATGTTTGGTTATTTTGGTCCCTTATGAATATATGAACTAAGGAGGACATACTATGTACCATGTTATCGTGTAGTATAACTGTGCAGAAATTTCAGAACGACAAATGTAAACAATGTTTGCCACGTTACTGTTTTCCTTAACCAAGTTGTTTTTAGTAAAATGTAAATATTAGCTACATACTTACTATAAGTGTTTTGAACCGAGATCTTGGTGACACCACATGACTAAATATATATTCTAGAAGGTACGTCATGAGTTTCAAACAACATGACTGCATTTTTATGCCGAGAATACATAAATAAACATAACCGAACACTCGAGACCATGTTGGACACACATTTGTGACGTAATGTTCCCTCTACTATATATTACCTTTATGTATGGTGCAGTAGTGTGATACAATAAAGTAAATAAATTTTTAGCCTTGTGTTCCTGTTTGAATTATGAGGTTACAGTACAACTTGGATAATTTGAAGCTCATAGGACCACAAAAAAAATTATTAACCATAAATTTTTACTAAGAAATATTTGTAATAGGCTGCTAAAAAAGTAGTCCTATTGTACTTGCATTATTTTATCAAAATATACCCCATTTTATTGAGGGCACAAGTAGCAATATTTATAGAACTGTATGAATCGAAGTGTTTGCTTTGAAGAATAGCTGTCACAATACATACATTTTAGAATTTTTTTAACATTTAATTTTTAATTTTTTTCTGGCATTACTACACAGAGTTGTAATAAAATCTTCAAGCTTGTTAAATGCTTGGAAAATAGTCTCATTTTCCTCTCTCTCTAGAAATCTCAACTGGTTGACGTGTACTATGACATCTACATATAATAGAATCTGCTTCTCTGGAAGTTCTGGCTGCTTGGCTGCTCCCATCCATCTGAAAATGCACTCTCATTTCGGTTGCCATAGTTTCTGCATCCTTCAGTTCATCACACACTGCTAAATTCTTGTCCGTGTTCACAAAATCCAAATAAGGAACTTTGGCATTGTGCCTAACATCTTCCCAGTTGTCCACAACTAGTACAGTGTACTCAGTAGCTTCAATTTACCCTTCGTCCTCTTTTCGGTGGAATGCAGATTTTTTAAAACAGTTTGCGATAGTGTTTTGCAACATGCACTGTTGCACATTCGAGGAACTTGAAGAAGGTAAATTCTGATCCTGCCAATTTTGTCTTGTGTAGATACCTGAGAGAATGTTTTGAACCACAAACTGTCAGTAGAAAAAGTGTTTATTATTGATCCATAGGTGAACTACTGATGTCATATTTGGGGTAAAGACTGTAACCTTTACATTTTCTATGAGAAGAATGGTGTTGCGAGCAGTACAGTTGTCATCAAGCAGTATGATTGTTTTGTTTGAATAATTTTTTGTCAAATTGTAACAAACTTGTTTGAAAAAAGTTGCTTGCAATTCTGGCTTTTTAATTCAATTAATATGCAACACTTGTTTTGACGTTTTTAAACATTTTGGCTTGACTGACTTCCCAACATTTAAAAGTAGTTCACCTAAAAAAAGTTCTGTCTCATCAACATTAAAAATACCTAGCTTTGGCACATCTGTCTTCAGTCATTTGTATAAAATACATTTCCCACATGTTTACAGGAGGCACATCCACAGATGCACTTCCTCCACCAACAGTTTTAAAGGAAATGTGGTTCCTGTCTTAAAGTCCATCTAGCAAACCAGTGCTAGCCTTAAACTTGCCTTTTCCTAAGTTGGTTGCAAATTCCTCGTATTAAGTATTAATGAGAGTTCCGCTGAACGGAATGTTATATTCTCATGCGTGTATGAACCACTTTAAAACACACTTGTCGACATCAAGTTTTTCATGCCCTTTTGTTTCTATGTCACCAGGCTAGTCACAATATTCAATATTTTTCTTTAATATCTTAGGTATGTTGACAGCATATTTGACGGAATTCCAAAGTCTTTTGCCAGCTCTGACTTTCTTTTCGTTCCTTTTATCACTTCTTGAATAGTAGTCACCATTTCAGTAAATGTCAGTGTTTTGTACTGTACATATTTTGGTTTTGATGATGATATTGTGAAAGTCATTACCCAAAACACTTCATTACAATTACCGTATTTTACGAATACAGCGATGTTAAGAGTTTGTTAGTTGCATGCATTGAAACTAAAAATCTCACAGTTGTAGACATAATTTAAGACTGAAACAGCCTGCGCTTTCTGTGAATACACTACAGGTGCTTGACAGATGCTGCTTATAAGAAATCAGACACTGCAACTACACACGCCGTATCACGTTACAATCAAGAGATGCTCGCTGAGCCAACCACGGACGTGTTATATCACAGCTCACATTGCTGACTGCGACTCAAGTGCAATTGCCAGCTCACAAAGGATGTACTTTGTGTATACATTTGCGATGAATATTGTCTTACTTCTGTGAATACCAGTTGTGATTTGATGGTTTACCCTAGATATGGTTTTTGAATTAGCCAAAATTTAGTTTGATTCATAGGTGAACTTCTATGTTGTTTGTTATAGAACATTGATGGCACCAAGAAAAACGTTTGAATTAAATATAAATTCTAATTATAAACTTTTAAATTAACCAGGATCTTATGTCACATGCTGTATTTCACAAGAATAAATGCTTGGAGTGTACCCAAAGCTTAGATATGTAATTTTTTTATTTTGCAGGCATTGGTGTGAACAAGGAGATAACCTAGACCGCTATACTTGGATCCAGCATGACGGTACAAATTTTGGGGTCCAGGAGATTGAAGATGGACCATTTTTACTGACAACTTCTTTTGTGAAGAGATTAGGTGGCAACCACGGAGGAGATTGGACAGCAAGAATCAGTGTTGGGACCAAGGTCAATGTTATAACTTGATTTACAATTATATACAAGATTTATTTTATGCAAACCAGTATTTACTAGACCACACATGATGTCTCTGATGAAATACAAAACAAAAGATTACAGGGTCATTCCATGTCAAATCAGCGCACACATTCTTCTTTACCCCTTCTGATGTTAATAATTATTTTATTTCTGGTTTGTACCCATTAATTGCATAAAGAATTTCTTTTTTAATGCACAAATTTTTTTAGAAATTAATTAATCAAAAATTGCAAAAAATTTCAATTTTTCCACATTTCCATTTACGAAATTGGTTGTAAGTCTTGAATGGTTGATGCTAGAAATCTGAAACTGGGTTCATTTTAAAGCTTATGGAATGCGCTTTCACATTGCTTGCAAAACATTGGCATTAGAAAAAAAAAAACATTTTTTACCATTTTACTGATTTTTACATTTCTGTTTTCTTAAAAAGTGACAAATTTCAAAATTTAAAAAAATTCCTTTTTGTTTTTGTATCATTTTTATTTCACTCTCAAAATATCATTTTGGGATCTCCATGGGATAATGAGTTATGAGGCATATTGTGGTGTAAACCGTTACTTATTGTACATTATATGCTATAAAAAGTTACAGTTGTCTTTCATGACAAATAAATGATATATTAGTGATGATAGTTAGCTACTAACCATTACATTAGCCTGCAGAACTCCTAGTTATATAAGTTAGACAGTCTGGAATTCTGTGAAGTGTGTCCCCCAAACACTGTATTGTTGAAAGATTTAATTACATTTTGTGCTGGGCTGCACGTCTTTCTTGGCTATAGTCGTGATTCGACAGTTTATGAACATTTTACTACAAGGTCTGTGCAACTTGTGAGCGCTCCGGACTGCAGTGTGTATTACTTGAGTTTCTTGAGAGCGGCCATGTATGAGCCACTGTGATGTCAGACTCTGTGCCTTGTTTAAAGTGCGCGCCCGCCTCCATCGGCCTTCTGCCCAGTTTGAGCATCTTCGGAACTGTTCATCGCCTCCCTCCTCTCGTGTCTGGTAACCTCCTCCTTATCCCCTACTTGCACCTGGTCCTCTTGTCATCGGGCTCCAGGCAGTCCCGGTCCCGCAGCCGCCTTGGAAAGGTTGCCTCTTCTTCTCTGCCACTTTGACTCTCGGCCGGCTCGCATGTTCTTTCACTGAGTTTACATTAAGCCCCTTTCATTGAATCCCTTGCCTTGAGTGTTCGCCTTTACCTCGGTTTGCTTTAGCTTCCTTTTGCTTTCTTTCAGTTTATTGTTTTTTTGCGACCGGCGGAGTATCAACATAGCATGAGGAAAAAGGGATATTAATTTTGGTATGCAATTTGTAATTTTCGTTTCATTGTTTGACTGCTAACTGGTACCTTCGTTTGTCTAATATGTAATTTAATTTGCTCTTTTTAAACCATGCATGCTTGTATGCCTGTAAACTTTGTTGAATAATACATGGATCGCATCTGTGAGAGTTGATATTGTCATTTCTCTCATAGTTTGGCGTTCACCTTGTGTTGTTTAAGTGTATTAATGTAGGTCAGGTGTTGTTTGAGTACCCCTACTCGGGTCAGATCCGTTTGATGGGGTGTGTTTAGTTTGCCCCGTCTGTGTGGTGCCAAGATGAGCACAATTTTGAATTTCATTGTCGGAGAGATCGTATGTACATCCTGTTGGAGTCACTGGGTTGACCTTACACAGAATGTCTACTGATGGTATCCACAGAACATCAGATGTTTTGGGATAGGGAAAGATGGAGATGGTCCTGCCGGTTGAAGAAACGTCAGTTTCACTGCGTCAGCTCCTTTGTCTTTTGCCAGAACATAAGCTAACCACCATCTGTTATTGTAGACAGCTACAATATAACCACTTATTTCATCCAGAACCGTTACATTTTGAGATGTTACAGAAATAGTGAGTCCAGAGTTTCAGCAAAAGAAAAATGTTTTGCCAAAACTTTCATTCTTCCTTTTAATGGTAGAAAAGTATGTAGTTTCTGGGTACCTGGAATGGCTTGAGCAGTTATATGAATCTATCGGTCAAAAATGTTTCTGTTTTGATGTATTCTTCTTGCGTAGCAAAGGTAAAGGTAATACCCGTAATGTTATTTTTGGCCAAATCATACAGTTTTCTTGGAGTAGTTATCTGATTATCACCTGGCTTTTGAAGGCCTGCACATGCTACCAACCTCATGACTGTCCCTCCTACACCATCATATGGTCCTTTTCAATATGAGGTTGCTGAGAAATGCAATTCTGCATGAATGCTGAAGTCCTCCTTGTGATGACACAAATTGAGAAAGTTTCACATTTGCCTGTTAAAATGACAGGCACTGTAAGATAACATGGTATTGTTGATTAATGTCTCTACAGTAGTACATTTCTGTCTAGTTGTAACCAGCACAATTGTGGTGTCCTCAGCCACATGTAACTTTGGTGACATGATTTTTGTTTTATTAAATCACTGTATTTACTGTAATACAGTAGTTAAGTTGTGCTGCCACATTTGGTGGGTACAACTTACATGATCACCCTGGCGACTGCATGCTTGCTGATGGTATGATGAGAGTACCGTATTTACTCACATAACGCCTGCTCTTGCGTAATGTCCGCACCCTTACTTTGAAGCCTTGAATAAGTTTTTAAAAAAATTCGCATAATATCTGCACTTGTCTTCATCACGTTCTGCACATGAATGGATTACCTAGCGTCACATGTGAATAGATTTACGAGATTTTCTTGCCTTTTTTTTGTGTTTTATGCACAACCCCAGAAACCTTTTGGTTTATTTTTTAATAAAAGGGTGTACCATAGACGAGTAAATAGGGGTAAATCTGTACATTTTCGATTTATTTACAGCAATTTGCAAAACAGCGCATTAATGGATTAACAAGATTGCCTTGCCTTTTTTTTATGTCTTCCGCATACATCATAAATGTTTGCCTACATTAAAAAATACATGCTATAGATGAATAAATACTGATAAATGCATACTCTAAACTTTTTTACACAAAAATTTTTTTTCTGAAACCCCTTGATAATGTCTGCACCCCATTTTTCTGGTCAAAAAAATAATTGAATTACTGCGGACATTGTGCAAGTAAATACTGTGTTGTGGCCAGAGTTAGATTTAAGCACTTATCTTAGGGGGGTGGGGAGTATGCCTTAAGAAGTATATATATGCACCCTACAAACCAAAAGTGGGGGGTCCGGGAGTCCTCCCCCGGAAAAATTTGGATTTGCAGGTGCAAAATTGTGCAATTTCAGGAGTTTCCAAGCCAAAAATTTGAATATATTGCTTTCAATTAATGGTTACATTTTTCACTGTATTGTGCTTGTAAAGGGAAATTCTTTGTGCTGATATAAAAAAATTCTGACATGCCATGTGGTCACCACCCCAATTAATAAGAGTAATAGCCATCAATTATAAGCAATTATCACAAATTATTGATATAATAATAAACTTGTCATGCGACGATTCATTCTTTTCGCCATTTAGTCAGGATGCTGATATCCTGTATGTACGGAATTTTATTTAAGGAAAACATAAATACATATAATTTGTGTGTGTAGAAACAGCAGGTGTAAGCGTCTGTGCCTTCTCGCCCCCACTAACGCTCATGTAACACCTCCCTAGCTACCGGACAAGAGGGGAGGAAAGCCAGCCTATTGTGTTTAAGATACAAAGCTTAAATAGTTGCAATAACTATAAAGTGCAGCTGAATGAAATTAAATAATTATGTAATAAATATGGTAGTGGCGGCAGGACGTTAAGTGTACTCGAGGGGCGGGGCTATCTTTCTGAGCTGTCTCCTGATTGGCCTAATTGAACCAACGCTTGCAAGGCAAGCAACAAGGAAGTTGGCGCCAAACAAGAGCATTGCTAGATTGTTGACAGATTTTGGGACAGACGTTTTCGAGCCGCGGAAGACTGCGTTGTGGCTCAGATAACGACCGGCTGAGGCAACCCAGGGAGTCAGTTCAGGCGCCGGACGCCTTTACAGAGACGGTGTTGAATCAAGAGATCGACAGGCCAGGGTACACCGGTGGGTGTTTTCAATTTATGCGTTAGGATGCCTGTGAGCTGTGATATTCGGACTGGTTATTTAGAAGTATTGCAAAGCATCGTAAGTTAGGGCGGCAGACCGCTGTCGACACCATGGTAACCTGCGACGTAATTTAGCTACGTATTGCTCAGACTAGCAGGTGTATAATCATAAGTGCAAAACCGACAAACCTTGCACAGTAACAATCATGCCACGGGAGGACAGTGAGAGCTTGCTACCTGGTTTAAACTGAACTTGCTGACTTCCTATTACTCCACACACTTTACACCACAAAACTTTAAGTCGTCACAAATGAAGAACAATTTTAGTATTCTGCTTAGACAAATTTTTTTTGGTTGTGTTAGTTCTTGAAGAACGTGCGACCTGGTAAATTTTGCAATAAATTTGGTTCTGCTGGTCGAAGTATTTTCTCGGGGATCTTCCGGTTACTTCGTCCATTCATTCCGGTGCTGCGGCATACTCATATCATGTCACCCATCACAAGCACAAGCCTAAAATACCCTAGTTGTTAAGTGCTAATCACAATCTCTTTACTTATTCAAAAGCCTCATGTCACGGGAACATACACCCAAAGAAAACCAACAGCTTTATTGAAACTAAAAAATTTATACTGAAATTAGATGTCACTAGCCAATGGCTATTCACTCAAATTTATGAACACAAGAATAAAATAAATGTGTTGTATTTTATAACATTTCTGAAAGTCTAGTAAAAATCCTTTACTTTATTAGATTTCCTTAAATACGAAAATTTGTTGTTTTGTGTTTTTATAACTGTATGCTACAGCCCGTGACATTAATTAAAGTTCAGTGTTAATTATTTAATTACAGTTATTTATTAAGGTTTCACTGAGATATGTTCCCGTAAGTAACGTTGAAATTTTGACTTTGACATGCAGTTATGGGAAAACTATGCACACTAAAATATTGTTCATCAGGTGATAATATATAATGCTATTTTGTACAAATTAAATTTTGGAAATTTTTCACACTAGAACGACCTTAAACTGCTTTCACAGTATAAAGAACCTAATAAAAATGAACCTGTGTCATAGTATCAGCATCGCCGTCTCCTGTTGCTTCACATTTCTGCAGTTTACTAAAAATATGTAAACAAGTTATTTTCTCTTTCTTCCTAGTTTGTATTCAATGTTAAAATATAATGTAAAACCCTTCGTAACAAATATAGTTGAAACCATCACTCATTCACAGCACACTAGTGACAGAGTGTGTGAAGACATGGTATCGTATTTCGTAATCCGCCCCCTCCCTCTTTTTAGAACTCCCGGCTGTGGGCCATTATTTATGACAGGGCCTTGATCTGACCAGTCTTTCTTCGACCTGACACACTCGCCCTCCTGCTGAGAAAGGGTCGAAAGAGACATCACACAAGAGAAAAAACAGGAACTATATCCTCCTGCCAGCACAGCACACAGCGCTTTTCGAGCAAGAATGAACCTTGCTTACGTAAAACGGAGCTTGAGAGAAGGGAAAAAGTTGTTTAGCAATTTTGAATTTTGCAGTTATGATCACATAAAATGTACATATTATATGAGTGTTTAGGCATTTGTGAGTCCATTTGCATGGCTGAATATTATTAACAAATATTTGTTTGTAAAAATGTAATGCTTCTTCTGTATATATTTTAAAAATTTACCACACTTAAAGAAACACACAACAGGTTCTTAGGGGGGAGGTCGCCCCCTGTGCCCCCCCTTAAATCCACCACTGGTTGGGGCTCAGGTAAACACTGTGTGATACATGGGGGTATGTGCCATGAGGCAGTGCAATTTGCCCAGCATCAAGAGATTTCTCCCCATACCCCTCATGTACCACAGCGATGTCACCTGGTGAACCCAACGCTATAATTCTGCAGGCGTCATCCTTCAAAACATAGTTTCTTATGTGTTTTGTACCTATATAAAAATAATTAAAATAATATAATGAACTTGAGGTTTTGTGTGTGGCCCTCTACAAGCTCATACTAAATAGATATTGAAAGTTACGCAAATTGAAAACTGTAAGATAAAAATTAATATTATAATTGGAAAACTGTAAGAGAGTCCAGGCACGGGCCATAATCATCAGGATGTTAGGTCAGTCATATTTTGTTGTTATTTGTGAATTTATGTATACCTATTTTACTTAACAAATGAAGCTCTTAATCAGCCTAACCTCGGATAGTGCTCAGAACAGTGTAACGTTATATTTGTGTAATTACATCAGTTTTTTTATATTGTTTGTCACAGGCCACTCATGCGATATTCAAATTTATGTATCACTCTGCAAAATGTTGCCCTACCTGATATGTTATTAAGATATTTGTTTACATCTGTATTTGAAAGGACAGTGTATTTTTTTTAGCACTGCATTAAAACATGGATTACACATTTGTCAATTTATCACTACCGGTGATTATTATAATAAGAAATAGGTAATATGAAAGGTTTAGGAGATAGCTGTTTGGCAAGTAGGTCCACCAGATGGCACTGCTGGACAGAGTGGCCACAAGATTGCGAGCCTGTCTTCCTTGCTCTTCAAGAAGCCCTACGGACAGGTTGTGTTCCAAGAAAATGGCAGCTAGGTGTTTTGTTGGCCGAATGATGATCTGAATTTAGGTCACTGTAGTTTTTGTTTTGGATTGTGATCGAGTAGTCAGCATTACAGACCGAGTGGCAGCGTTGAGCAGTGCTATGCTGGTTAAGGGACGTGTAAGAAAGAGAATGGCAACGTAGTAGGGTTGTCAACCAGGTGGGCCTGCCGACAGATAATGTACTATGATCTAGGTTAATGGCATTGCAGTTCCAAGTTACATTTAAAGTAAATAATGTCACCCCGAACAGTTTTGTTTTATTAAAAATAATATCATCCCTACTGTTGATTCCTGACCTAATAATCAACTTGAGCATTTTAAGCTGAGCTAGCCGCAGCACAGAAACTAATACCAGAGTTTTAGTAATGGTAGTATGGTAGGAAGGTCAGTGTACTCAATACACTATGAAAGTAAATTATCTATCTGTAGAGCGTCCCAACCTTAGATTGCAGCACAGTACTTGTGGTACGTGCTGTTGCCAGATCACAGCTGCGTTAAAATTCAGAAAATGTACTACTTCATTATTTTGAGGACTAGAATACTACTGTATATGTTACATGTTTTGAATTTATATACAGTGAAACCTTGTTAAGACGTTTGTTATGGGACCGGAAGAAAAAATGCTTATTAAGCATGAAAACTTATTTAAAGGGTTAAATTATACATGTTCGTGTAAACAAGGTGCAAAATTATTTGTCTTATTAAGCAGGAAACTTCTTAAATGGGAAACTTCTTAAGAGGGTTCCGCTGTAATTGTGATTAGTATACGATTAAGCTTAAAAATATGTATCTAATCACATTTTTATATACTTTAAAATATGAAGCAGTTCATATACTTCACTGGTATGATTCATTAGATTAGTAGTAATAGGCAATTCGTAAAGAAATAAATGTTATCATAAAGGATACCTATTAACAATTATTGCTACTCCCAATAAAACATGAGATTTCGTCCATAGGAGTAGCATCTGTCTGAAGACAAGAATGTGGTTCGGGTAATGTAGATGACATAGATGGTGGAAAACCAGATGTTGTGTAGAAACTGGAAAGTCTGGTTGTTTTCATAGTTATTAATTTGTGCTAAAATTACATTTAAAGTGGGAATTTTATGAAACGAAAAAGTACAAATGTTTGGCCGTGATGTTAACTACAGGTAGGATCCCTAATTTCCACAATTTTTGTGACACTCATATTTCAGGCTAAAACAAGAGTAGATACCAGAAATTTGTCTGTCAGTACTGTTTAAATTTGTTTTACTATGATTATATTGTTTTTTTCAAGACGAAAACACTCAGTTTAAGCTGATTATATAGTTAACTGAATTTTCATCAATGAACTAACTAGCCGAAACCAAGTAATTTTTTTGTCTTGAAAAAAATTGAAGACTATAAAAACCTTGCAAATAAACAGGGTAACAGATTTTTTTTTGTATTTGCTTTAGTGTAGGTTTTTGAATGATTGATTGTTAATCCTGCTGACTACATACACAGTGTAACAACAATTAACGTCATAAAATTCTCACAACATTCTTTTCAAAGACTAAAAACTAGGTATTTTTGCATGAGTAGAGTTCCTCCAAAATATGATGCCGTAATTATCTTAAGAAAGTCTGAAACAAAGAATTACAGATCATTTTCATGACCACTTTATTTAAAACTCTCATTAAATTTCTAAGAACAGAAAGTTCTGATGCCAATATTTTGCTTATCACAGTTAACGTGTTCTATCCAGTTTAACGTGACCTGTGTAAACAAACACCCAGAAATTTATTATTTTAGGTTCTATAAATGTGTAGCCTAGACCATATTGTGTACTTTAATTTTTAATTGAACCAAATTGTTACCCTTATTGTTCAATAGAACAAAATTTCTATAATATGTCTTAAGTACATTTATCATTAATGTATTTCAATAAACCAAAATAGTAAGGAAGAGAAATAATTGGTCATGAACTATGTTTATTTTGGAGAATTTTTTTATCCACTTTCATTTTTGGTTTCAACTTTGCAGGTTAGTTAAAGGTACCATGTTGCTGCTGTTTCTCTCTAAGAGCATAAATGGTTCGTTTGCAGTAGCTGGATACTGTGAAAGCTTCCTTAGTTGCATTAATAGTATGTACAGTGAAAAGTACTGGAATATGTTCAAACAATATTTCGCACCCTCCCTCACAGCCTATATATATTGTGTCTTTTTAGATGTTTTACCCTTCATATATATATATATATATATATATATATAAACACACATACATATGTTAACAAACAATACACATTAACAAAATTCTTGCTCCAAAATCAGTCATTGGACACAACAAATCACATGGCCGCGAGACATGGGTTCACTCCTGGATTAGTTTGACACTGAACAAAAAAAAATCTCTACTGGCTAAAGGAAGACTACTATATGTTATTTACTACCCTAACGTTACAAAACCTCACCATCAGTAAAGATAACTTAACTTCGAGCACCCGTCAGATGTCTTGGTTTGGCAGGCGAGTGCATTGGCCAAATACACAGCACATTTCACGTTATTAACAAGAGAACTGTTAACGCTATTGTAGTGGTGTTACTTTCAAAAATTAATTCAGCTCATTATGAACAAACTTTCTTGCTTTCGTTCCCCATCTAATTCCAAAAATAAAAATGTTACTCTTTAACCAAATTTTTAATTCTGTTATGAAACACACATAAGGTTAGAAAAAAATTTCTGTACATTTAACACAATTTTTTATCTCCTGATTTTTTTCGTTGGGGTCTAGATGTACAAAGTTTTGCACTGTAAAATTTTGTATACTATTTTATTTTTCCATTAGTTTTGAAGTTATGATGTGATATATTTAATGATGCATGAAGACAGTATAATTGCAAAGTTTAGTTTTTAGATTTTTTAAACCCCTTAGAATGGTGCAAATGGTGAAACAAATACATCATCAAATGTGCGTTTCAATGCTGTATAATATGCAAAAATTTTGAGATAAAAGTTACCATATAAAATTTGTGGATTTTTGGCAACTGCATGCGCCAAACAACAGTGCTTATGGCAGTTATTGTAAATTGAAAAGATAGAGCGAAGGACCATATAACTCTGTACTGCAGTCTAAGGGTGAGATACTCTATAGATGTAGTGTGTATATAAATCTTTCCTTTAGGAACGTGAATGAACAGATATTTAGCAGTTGTATGTGTATGTGATATTGTTGGTGAAACCCTTAGAATGTAATGAACTTGTTGCTCTGACAGAATACTCAGCTGAATGGTGAGGTAGTCTCACTTGTGTTGTACACTGCCTTAGAAGAGAAGACTCTCGGCTCCATCAAGCTTGCGCGAGGAGCAATACCAGGAATTGTTGGTCAGACAGAAGGTCTAGGCGCTTTTACTATCAAGATGCTCAACAATTCAGGACAGGTAACATTAAAAAAAAAAAAATTAAATGTATAGAGCTTAAGTGGTTGCAGAAGACATTAAAGCAAACTCCTTTTTTTCAGATGTCGTATTTCCCTCTTAGGGAATTGTTTGCCTGATACAAAAGATTTTAACAAGTCATTGTTCTGCCAATGTAATTTTTGTGTACAAAACCATTATGGTTTGTGTTATTGGTTGAGATTTGGTGTCCTCACAAACAATTCCTGCCAGGGAAATATGATTAAAAAACAAATTTTACGTTTTAATTTGTTTCCAGGTGTTATAGTACAATGGAGTTTAAAAATTATGATAGTGGTAAAATAATTAAAGAGAAATGCTAAGGAATAGGCACTAAAAACTACCGAAAGCTGCTACCATAGTTTGATGTATTCTTGTTCCAGGAATAACCTCATTGCAGTTGGGTTTTTATTTTTGTCATTATGAAAATTATGTAACTTAGTGCAAACAGAACATCTCTATACCTATGTATTCTTAGGATTTACGGATATTAATTTTTGCTGCACAGTACATTCGATAAACAATAGTCGTCTTTTCTCCTTTATAAAAGTAAACAAAATTACATGTAAGAGTTGGCATCTGATTAATGAAATTATGCAGACATGTTAATTCCCTGACATTATAATAACACAAGTATACTGTACTTACTAATGTTGATTGTCTGTGCTTTAAGGTGGTGGCTGGCATGCTGCTTGAGCTATGCACATAGCAGAGTGTTTGAAATAATAAATTTTTTATTTTTTTTTAGCTCTGTTTTGTTTGGCCACCCACTTTTAGGCATTTATTGTGAACAATACAATTGTTAAAAATATTAAGTCAACATACATATTATTATTTTATTAAAAAAAACATGTGGAAGCCATTGTTTAAAAAATAAGCAACTAGAAAACAGCCCTTCCACAAGTACAATAGTTCCTAATATCCACTGTTAGGTGCGCTACCAATCAGGTCACTGCCCGACTGCCATTGGCTGCATGAGAAGGGGAAGCTTGGACTATATCACTACACACAAATGTATATACATGAATACAGATGCACACAAGCTCCTACTATGTAATTTTTGTTTTAGTTTTCACTAACAGTCTACTTGAAAATGGGAGCAGATGTCAGCTCCCGAAACTTAGTGCCAAGCTCATCCAAAGAAAACTAGTACTGTGTTCTTTCCCTTTTAGTCGTTTGTCTTTCATGTCGTCCTCACATTAACTTGTTTATTCTGTCTCGTGTGCAACTTGTCTTTGTGTCAGTAATTTAAGTGTTTGGTGGAAGGAGGGTCTATCTCACACTGGCAAACTCTCAGAAAAAGAGAATAAAAGATTTTTGATAAAGGAAATGTTTGAAGCCTAGTTTTAAACATTTTTTAGTGCTTGAAATATGTTCGTAACATATCAGACTTTATGTCTGAATCATCAATCATAAAAAAAAAGTTCAAGAAACTTATTTTCACCAAAGTTTTCAAATGTGGGCTAATATCACCTTCTTCCACCAAGTCGTTAAATGATCGGTGCTGTCTTAACTGTAGTGTGATTTTTTATAACTCATTTTGTGAATATATTTTTGTCATTTGGCATACATAATTCCTAGTTGTGAGATTCTTAATTTTTTTTTAATAATATTAATGTAGTAACAGCCAAACTCTGCTACTTTTATTGTTTTCTTGACTCCTGTTTGGTTTCCTGGTACAATATTGTACTGCACAGGCATATTTACGACATATTTTGTTTAATTAATCTTTGTCACCAGAAAAAACTGCATGCCAGTTAAGTTGGCTATGTGTAGAGGTGTTGAGCAGTTTTCATCATTTAAATTAGATTTAGAAGGAAAACCCAGTATGCTCACCATACACTCTTTCCTGAAAAGTTTATTTAATGTCCATGGTTTTTGTATTCATTTTCACAGTGGTTGTATACATAGTCAAAAAACTGAATGCCCCAATTTAATGAAATGTCACTGTTCCTAAAAATATTGTGTTTCATAAAAGCGAGTTCGTTAAACAGGGAACCCCAGGCCATAGTTCCCAAAACTCTTGTACCTAAACCAATGTTTTGTTCAATCCTAGTTCTTAAAATCGGTAATCTGCTGGTAGAATCTCAACTTTACGAACTTACATACACTGCGAAATACAAAATTGAAGGATCCAGGCCAATCCTGTGCAAAGTGAAGCCCAATGTTAGACCAGCACAGCTACAGTGATAATGATTGTGTAGGCAGAAACATATTTAGATACACAGTTTGTAATTAGTTGCTGCTGAAATTGTGATTGAAAGATTATGAAAAAAAAGTGACACACTTATAATGCAGTGTGTTTAAAATCTGGGTTGCAAAACAGCATAACTTTTTATATTGTGTGTAATTTTTTTCTCAGTTAACAGACAATTCAATTATTACTTCCAACGAATTTTATGTGGTGCTTAAAAAAAAACCAGTGGTTAGCAGTATCAATTTAGAAGTAAGTGACATTAATTTGGGGGGGGGGGGGGCAATGGCTTAACGGTCAGACCATTTGCCTCCCACCAAGGCGATCTATGTTTGATTCCAGGCGGAATCAATCCCCAGATTTTCGCATGTGGCAACCATGCCGGACAATGAGGTTGGTCGGTGGGTTTTCTCAGGAATCTCTTGTTTTCCTCCCCTTCATTCCGGTGGCACTCCATACTCTCACCTCATGTCACCCCTCACCAGTTCTGACGGAATCTCTCACAATAACAACTGACATTGGTTTAAAATATTGAATACGTTTTTTTTTTTTTACCTACCGTATTTTCAATGTTTTGTAGTCAATAAATTTGAAAAGATTGCCTATTTTTCATTTTTAATGCCTAATTTTGGGACTGAATGTATTATGAATGTAAACGTTTACCTATATCCTTGACATTAATATACAGCCAACATCTGTAGTGTAGTCTTGGTTAGGTGCTGGTCTGTGGAGAGAGAAGTTCTGGGTTTGAATCCCAGTTTGGGCATACCGGTAGATGTTTTGTCCCTTCACCTCACTTCACCCTCATCAGCTTCCAAGACTTCATTGTTGAAAGACAGTAAAACCTTCTCACCTCACCTCACCTCTTGACATTAATAAGCAATATTTTAATTTTTATCAGCCTTAAGGTGGTGATTGAGAATGGAAATGGTTGGTTTTCAATGCAGGTGGACCAGACATCATATCTGACCACTGTAGCCCCAGGTCTTCACCTTCTGAAGGAAGTGGTGATCTCATCTTTGAGGCTGACAACTGATCGCAAGACCAATCAGAAGTACATTGTACTACCAGGAGATATTCGCAGCCCAGGCCAAGCAGATTCTGAGCCAAACTTCATTGCTACACAAATAACTGCACGTGTGCCATTTGAGCTTGACGTAGTGTATGAGTCTGGAAGTTCTGTTGGGCATCTTGACACTTTGTCTGGAATTAAATACACAGAAGAGCTGAAACGACATCAGGATGCATTTCATCACAGGTTTGTAGTCTTAACAAATTAAAAAGTGAGATGCTTATTTAAACTAAGCATGATAGTACTAGCGGTTTATGGTATTGTGAAAACTTTTTAAGACTCTGTCTAGTGTATTCATCGTATTTGCATTTTCT
This sequence comes from Medauroidea extradentata, assembly GCA_003012365.1. Classification (NCBI taxonomy): domain Eukaryota; kingdom Metazoa; phylum Arthropoda; class Insecta; order Phasmatodea; family Phasmatidae; genus Medauroidea; species Medauroidea extradentata. Next base: position 142,167 of record PNEQ01000361.1, read on the forward strand.
TCAATTTGCTAGTATACATATTGCCATTTGACTAATAAACACAATGTATATGTTCAGGGCCGCACACAGGATTTTTGTTCGAGGAGTGGAGGCCGTAACTATGATCTGAATGGAGGGGGGGGGGGTTGAAGGGAGGGGAGGGGGTTCAGAACCTCAGAATGTTGTGAAGTATAACACCGATCCCCCAATAAAGCAGGGGGTCCGGGGCCCTCCCCCAGAAAATTGTAGATGTTCAAGTGCAAAATGGTGCTATTTAAGCAGTTTCCGTAAGGTAAGGGGGTGAGGTCTGAACCCATTGGACCCTCCCTGCTGAAGTTTTGTTGCATGATTTGACATTTACAGCATTATAATTTTAATTTCTAACAGTTAAATTAACATTACGCAAGTGTACGTAAAACTGTAATAATTAATACCTTACAGGAAAACAAACATTATTGAAACATTTTTCACACATTTCGGTGTGACACTATACTTTTCATAGTTCTCAATAATTAATTCCTCAAATACAATAAAATGTAAGTATTGTTTATTTTGCCATTTGAGGACCTTAGAGAGTGGTTCTTATCAGTTTTACAGTGTGTTGGCTGTAGGCTATGTCTTAAATAAATGCAAAGAAATACAATATGGTACACACTACAGAGCATTTACCTGTAGTACCAACTGAACAGAAGGCTGTTAGGTTTGGTATTCAGCTGTTTGTGTCACGCCAGTTTGTCCTCTAACCAGACCGAATGTAATTTCTACGTAAAACATAATGTATTTTTCTGAGTGTGTGTTTATGATAATGTCATGCCCTGTGATGTTCGTGAATGAGCATTTGCTATTGGCTGCGTGTATTGTAACTGCCCCCTGGGTACTTTTTGTTATGTTTGTAACTTGGGTCACTGCATGAAAGGATAAATGTAGAAGCAAGGTGATAAGAATCATAGATAATTACAGTATATCCTTTAATTGACCACAATAAGTAGACACTATTCACTTAGGCTTTAGCCCAGTGCATGGGAAGCTCCTTTGAAATTGGAGCTCTGATCAGCTCAATTTCTTTTAAAATTTTCTTCCAGTCACCTTTCAATTTAACTTAGATGAATATCAATTTGTTTCTTTCGAGTAACATTATTTCATTCAATTCTTCAAAATTCGTGTGCTGCTGAATCAAAATAAACTAAGGTAGTGTACCTATTCTTCAATAAAATATCTAAAAATAAAAAAACTTCCATGCTATGGTTTGATTACTTGGTAAGGTATATATAGGCTATTTTAAATTTGATGTAACATGGATCCAATTTTCATGATGAAATTAATTTTTTATTGTTAAATGGTACAATAATATACTAACAGAAAATATGTAAGTTTTACAAGCATTGAATAATTAATAAGTCAGATGTTTAGCTATTGGAAGAAAATTTGCTGTTTTCACTTTTACCCAATTTTAGAGTAAATTAAATTTTGTTTGCTGTCTTCAGTGCTTTCAAGTCAGCTGTGCAGTTGCCACAACTATAACATGTATAATCATATGCAGAATGCAGGGGGAGGGGAAGTATTACTCAAAAGAAACAGTCTCTGTTCAGGTCAGATGATAAAAGTATGACAAAAGGACATGGCAGAAGAGAGAAAGAGTGAGAGAGCAGGGCACAGGTAGTGCATAGAAAAATCTTTATTAGCGTTATACACAAATGCATGTCCACTTGTCATCCTGTACTTCTCGTACAGCACAGGCAATTTGCTGACGAAAGGTAGCACACCTCGAGGCAGCAATAGTCTGTTTTTGCACACTCATGTAGGATCGAAGCATTACATGTGTGAATTACATTTTAATTTCTTGACATTTCTCTGATGCAAGAAAATGTAATGTCATATTTACACCATTGTTTTTATATTTGTGTTGGTATTAAAATTTAGTTAGAGGGGTACAGAGCATGTTTAAAATGTATTAATACACAGTAAAATGGGTTGCAGCTCAAAGTCTCATGGATACCTCTTAATCGAAGGAAGATTGCTGAAGCTAACTGTTAAATCTTTAGGAGGTACAGTAGAATTTTTCTGTTGTGCTGCATGATGTGTAATATTTGACTTCAAGTTACAAATTGTTCATATGACTCAGAACTTAAGTTGCAGATTTAATAGTCTCATTAAATCATGTTCTTGCGTTAACAACTACCGAAAAGTAATTTGAATTAAAGTCAAAGTTTTGCAATGCCATGATATATACTATTCAATATGATAAACAAAACTGTGGTTCTAAAATTGTTTACCGCAAAAGTTGGCATGCATATTCAACAAAATATATTTTATACACAGCTTGAAGATTTTTAATACTTTATTTCTGTGGTTAAATGCCGGTGTATGTGTGCTGTGTTTTGAAAATTAGCAAGACATGATTTTATATCTTCATAAAAATAATTACATTGTCAGTGTACAGCATGACACTTTGTGAACCCCTAAAAAGCTTCATGTCTGACCTTCAAAATATATCATTCTTCTTATCATAATCTCACACACTCTCTCACCTTTTTCTCCTGCTCTGACCTATGAATCAACTCAAAAAAGCTTTTTCTCTCAGTGTCTTTCGACAGCTGTTTGCTATTTATAATTTTTATATTTGTCCCCCTCCTCAAACACTGGAAAAAAATCACTCATATCATATGCAGAAGGGCAAGTGTGGCGAGCAACTAGGCGCTGAAGAGGGAAGGCAAACTCTGATGAGGTAACAAGTGACATGCTCCTGCTGTTTCCTGTAGATTAGCGAGAGGACAGAGGAACTCTATAGCAGTGCACTCATTTGAGCTAATGCTACATATTAAAGAGTACAGCTTCCACAGTCACTATTAAATAAAGGAGAAACTTAGCTCTGCATAAAAAAGTGCACTACTTTGAGGTAGCTCCCTCCAGCCCCTGCCTCAGCCTGAAGAGATCCGCAAAAGAAGGAAGGTGCAGGAGACGAACTCAGGACATGCTGCCGCTGAAACATGACAAGAATTTGACCAACCCTGTGGCTGGTAGTCTGCCTACTGCCCTGATGTCGTGGTTTTTAGAGTCGTCCACATGTCCCATACCGCCTATAAATCTTTTTCTTCTTCTTGTTGATTGTGATGTCACTTCTAGGCAGGGTCTGGATGTTGAGATGATGCAAATTGGGAAATTAGTTATGTGAGCCACATACATATTTCCTGAATTTGGCAGAATATCAAGATTTCTCGTCACTATGCCATGCAGTGAAGGTTGATGATAAAAAGTGTTTGCTGATTGTTCTGCTGGCGTTGTTCCTCACTGTTTGCTGTATTAAACAGTGTGTTTCCATGCAGGCCAAGCATATCGTAACATTGTGCAATAAAATTCGCAACCAAACTGAAGTATTAATTATTGGAATACAAGGCCTGGACAGACTGGAAAGTTCCTAAAGGTGCTATCACTACCATGCTGTACATAAGTTCTACAAACCATGAACACCAAACACGTCTTGGATTTGTAATGCTAAATAGGAAGTTTCCCTTCTCTCTCTCTCTCTGTTGTTGCACTTTCGTGAATTTGAGTCTAATGGGAAGATGAGAATAAAAGTAAATTGTACATTAATGATAGCGTATAATTTTTTATTTAGATGTTCAGGTGGTCAAACATGGCGGAGCCTACAGACTTTTTATATCGTCTGGGTAGGGCCGATTTACAGTTGTATTTGTCGGGACGAGGCATGGATATTGGGGAGGATGAAGTAGCTATTGATTTGTGTGAAATAGCCTTAATTTGGTTTAAAGAGACAGAGAGGGAAGGTAAACAGGAAGTCATACAAAATTATGAAAGGAGCATGAAACTAAAAGAAGATAACAAATGGATTAGAGATGTTTTAAATAATTTCTCTATTGTGGAGGAAGGCGATGTAAAGACAGCATTAGATTTTATTATACGTTTGCAAAAGATTGTTTTATTATACGTTTGCAAAAGATTGTTTTATTATACATATGCAAAAGATTGTTTTATTATACATATGCAAAAGATTGCGGTTCTGCAAATAGTTTTGGGACAAGCTTTGTTAAAAGGGCTAATAGTAAACTGTTTTGGTCTGTATGCGCAAGCTTTAAGGGAATCATTGTCTGAAGGGGAAAGGGGAGGCGTAGAGATATTTGTGCAGCGTATGTGAGCGAGTGTTTGTCCACCAAGTGTGTTGCGTAGGTGTCGTAGAAAAAAAGTGTATAGTTTCAAGGGTCGAATGAATCTTATGGTAAAGTCATTGAATCCGTGGTTGATTAACGTTCAGTCTTGGGCGAATGTTTGAAGGAAAATGAGGTGGTCAGTTTGTTGTAAGATAACATGTCGCCCGCGACTAGGAGGGAGTGTGGAATGGGCCTCGTTCCCGTCACATAAGGGGAATTGCGATGACTAGCTGTCGAAATCCAGGGTAGGGACGAACAGACTAAGGTGATATGGAAAGAAATTTCCGAAGGAAAGGGAAATAAAGAAAAATAAGTGGGTTAAAAGGGAGAGAATTATGAGTATTGAAGAATTTCAACAGAAAGAAGGATGGGAATATTACAGAAAGATGGGAGTTGTGAATGCCGGTAGAGGTAAAGATAAGCTGGAACGATTAGACAGATGCACAATTGTGGTCTCAGGGGTCATCAGATTGCATAATGTCGTAAACCCATGACAGATTATAATGTGAGGAAGTGCTTTGCGTGTGCGAAAGTATGTAATTTTAGGTATAATGTGCCCCTTGCATGAAAAACTGAATCCAGTTGAATGTACTTAAAAATTAAATTTTTAACACACTGAATAATGATTTTGGATATAATTTTGTGATATAATGCATTATATATTAATTAAAAGCAAATTAAAGTGGTGAAAATAGCAGATGATGTGGTCTTAGATGAAAACGACTTTTAATTGGTCCACTTCACAGGCCAGTTCTAGACTGTAAACTATACCGTTTACCGTACTTTACAGTGTAATGGACAATTTTGTAACTAGGTCCATTCTACAGTGACGCGCAAGCGGACACAGATACACATCCGAAAATGCAAGAGAGTTTGTCAACTTCGAACTCTTACGTATCCGTGCTTGCGTGTAGCCAATAGCAATCGAACATTCCGTCTTTGGTCATCATTTTTGTTTACAACACTTTTACAGTTGAGTTTTCACTGTTAACAAATTCACCTGTGTACAGTTTATTTACATTTATTATTTGTGACTAAAATATTACAGAACACTGTTCATGAAGTACCATTTGAAAAATTAAACTTACGAAAAATGCATTTTTGGTTCGTAAAATATTGACTGTAATTTATTGAGTTAAAATTAATGTTAACATTTCTATTTCCGTATAAAACATGTAGGTGGCCTTGCTATCCTATTTATAACATACTAAACTACGTACAAATGTACATAAAATTATATTTCACTAATGTTGGAAATTCACATGAGAAATACTTTTTTAGTTTCATAGGTTGCAAGTCTGTACGTTTACGAATGCGTTTTCCTGCATTGTAGAATACAAAATTTTTTCACTCCGTGTTCTTGTTTCATTTGCGTGTTATGCATCCACTTTATTACGTTTACGTTTCACTGTAGGAACAGGTCTTAATGATGGCTGTAGCTGACGAATACGTGAAAGCTCAGTCAGACAAACTACCTAAAGTTGATATTTTCATGGTTTGGGAATATTTAAGGAGAAGTGTGTGCTTAAATATTCCTGAAGTGAAAGATGTCAAGGCTAAAAGCTGTGTTTCAAAATAGTCTTGTTTTGCTGAAGTGTAAATGGTTTGCAACACATTTGAAGACTTTTATAAAAATGTACATGAACATTTTTACTAAGGCAAACTAAACATGAACGTACAGAACCTTGTTATGACAGTGTGGTAGTGGTGAAGTCAGGTTAGGCCTACACTTTAACCTAAAGTGTTTTGTTTGCAGATAACTACCCACAGAAAAAATGTATTACTTGGAGTGATTCAAAATTGTTTTATAAACTCTAAATTTTGTGTCAATTATGATAAATAATGTACGTACAAACTTCTTATCTAAGCCTATTTGCTTTCTTTGGCCTATGTGATTTATCATAGAACCACTGAATTCCACCATAACCTGCACTTGAATGGCCCAATCTATTGTATCATTGTCAGGTATTTTGTATCTCATTTTCTTAAGTCATTTATGTGCTTAGTTAACATTGTTAGTAAACCCTTATCTCATAATTTTTCTTGCAATGTAACCTAGCTGAAATATTAATGAGCAGGAAATAATATAGGAATTAGAGTAATTTTTTGAATGCTGTGTGTTCATTACTAGGCCTACATATTCGTTAGTAGATTAGGATCCGAATGCTCATAGTTGGGGTCAAGTAAAGCTTCAAATTTAACTAATTTACTAACTTTTTTAGCATAACATAAGGGTACACATAATTTTTTTTTTTGCAATAAATGCTGTCAAAACCAGTAGTATAGACCAAAAGCAAGACTTAAAACAACCATGCATTCGGCCCTATGCTACAGCATGACTAGTTTCAAATTTAATTGGTTTCTATGAAGTTTAGGCAAACTCGTATTATTTTAGTATTTTATTTTGTGACGTCTACTGTGTTAACAGCACAACAGCTATAGTGGTTTGTACGTCATGAATCTTAACATGTAACAAGTATTTCTGGTGAAACAGAGAGCATGCATAATGGTGTCTTTTCTGATGACAAGATCAACCAATCATACTTACGCTAAAATCATCTATATAGCAATATAAAGTGCATGTCACAGAAACACTGACATGTCAGCACGCTGCTTTAAACCATCTCTGTCGCAACTTTTTTTTTTTTTGTATGGAAAAAATTAGTTTGCTGCAAAATTTACACTTGTGTTTGTGCAACGAGGTACAAAATACTATTTATTATTAGACACTTTGGTGAAATGTTTAACTCTCCAGCACCATTAACCTAAGCATCGTCCCACATTGCCTGGTGTTGTCATTGAACTTGAATGGTTTGTGACATCAGACGGCGGCCATGTTGTGACGTAGTGTTTTCGCAGGAGTTTGAAAAGCGTAATTTTCAAATTACAATAATTATGTGAAATTGATCGCAAAATTAAAAATGAAAACCACAGGACGGCCTATTTTTTCATGCTGCTTCTATTTAATTACTTACTGAAAATTACTTATATTATGCCCCCTTTGTCTGTGACACTTACAAGGACCTGGGACAAGCGCGAATCCCGAGCCGGAAAACAAATAAATGTGCCCTCTCGTAAGGTAGCAAAGAAAGGAGGGAATTTTGTTGTTTTAGATTGTTATGGCACATTCAGACTAGCTTTACTTGTCTCAGGTGCCTCACACAGTTTATCATCTTGGGCATGGTAGGATATTTTGCATAGAGATAATAAGTTCTTGGAAAACAAATTTGAAAGGGATAGTAACATAAAATTATTGTTAGCTAATGGTACACAGAGAAAAAGTGAAGGTAGGGTTAATTTCCTTTGCAAAATTTTAGGATTTTCTTGGAATTTCAAGTTTTGTGTAGTGGGAAAGTTATGTGTAAAAATGCTATTACGTTAGAATTTTTTTTGCCAAGTGCAAGCAAAAATAAATTTTTATTTGGGCTTCTTAACTTTAGTCGTTAATGAGAAAGTGGGAGTGAAGTTAGTTAGAGGTGGTTATAAAAATGGGGTTTGTAGTTTTGAACACAATGACTCTAAATAATGTAAAATTCAGGTTTGTTGATGTAACTTGATAATGTGATTACGGAGAAAATTGGGCAGCGTGACTTGATTCCTTATATATTCCAAATGACAGATGAAACTCAATTTAATTGCAAACCATTTCAATGTTTACCTTTAAAGTTAAAATACTTTAGGGAAAAAAATGATAAATTGCGGAAAACTGGGGTCATTGTCCCTTCTAAGTCAGAATTTTCCTTGCCTGGATTCTTAGTGAATAAACCAGACAGTCTGGATTTTAGGCTATTTTAAACCGTGCAAAGTTAAATAGCCTAGTTCCTTTGGACTCTTTCCCTTTGTCAAAAGTAGAGAGTGCGCTACAACATTTAGGTAACGCTTAAATATTTTAAACTTTAGATTTGAATATTAGTTTTTTTCAGGTACGATTGCACAATGATTGTTTGAAGTATACCGCATTTAATACTCCTTGGGCGCAATTGGAGTTCACTTGTGTGCCCATGGGAACTAATTTGTGCAGCCAAGCTTTAAGTCGGATCCTAGACGAAGTATTGTCAGAATACAAATACGAGTTTGTATTTCACTATATTGATGGTGTAATTATGTATGGTGAAATGTGGGAAGAACACTGGGAACATCTAAGAAAGGTACTGCTGAAGTTACGAGAAACGGGTGTGGTGTTGTGGTCGCCAAAAGTTTAGGGTAGGGTTGCCTTGGATGGGTAATGCTAATTGGGATATATATATATATATACATACACACACACCCCCTCTCCCTCTCCCTCTCTCACTCATTTTTTTTTTTATCCTTCATCAGGTGTGCTGCCTTTGTTTTCAGTCATTTGATTATTGTGCCTTTTGCTCGAATGTCCATCGAGCAAATTGAATGGCATTGGAGAGCGAAGGTGGATTCTCAGAGGGAAGGGGGGGTGTGGTTGACTGGGTGGGAGGTTTTGTATGCTTGATAGGGAGGCATGTCGAGCATGTCTTGTGCGAGTCCTGCTACGTTTTGGGCGACATTGAGAAGGGCGCAAGTGCGCAATGAGCAGAAGGTGCCTGTGCCGATTACATTGCCGACATTCTGTAAGGACGGCGAGGTGGTTAACTGATGTTGTCTAAGCTATAAAGCCTTAAGAGCGCGTGGTAGATAAATAAATGCTGAAAACATCAATTGATTTCTATGCTTTTTTCGAAGCCAATATGGATAAAATACTCAATGACAATTCTAGATAATGGTATTTGCCAACTTTATGAGTAAATATTTATCCAAAATTACTAATTCGTTACGCGTGATCTCTTGTGCCGCAGTTAAATGCACGAGGTTCTGGCGTCAGAGATTGTACCTCAGAAGTTCGTAACACTGGAAACAATTTTGTTTAAAATGCTGGCTAAAACTATTGTCTAGGATTGCTATTGTTTTAATTTTTGCAAATTAGCTTCAAAAAACCTATAGTAACAGATTAATGCTTTTAGCGTTGAATTACGTACTACGCCCTCTTACAGCTTATTATGGTAAAATTCATTTATAGTTTATATTGGTTAAAGTTACTCAACAAAATATGAATTTTGTATTGGAGGGACTAGAGGAAGTCTTCCAGTTCTGTGAAAGTGACTTTTGTCAAAGGAAAGCCAAGTTTGGAGTAAGTGTTCTGCCTAGTAAAATAAATTGTAGAAAATTCATGCTTTTTCAGTTCTCTACTACAATTTGTGAATAATCATTGTCACATTCTCTTAAAATGACCTTTTGTAAAGGAAAGGAGGTTTTTTTTAAAGACATATGTTTAATGTACACAAGCATTGAGGCAACTGCTCCGGCAATTAATGGCTTGAGAGTATTTTGCTAATCATTACACTTGATTGAAACAAACTTGCATCCCCGCAGATGGCCCTCTTTTTCTTTGAATATCCACAGACTGGAAATAATTATTAATGATGAAACTAAAGGTTGAAAAAAAAGATAAAATATCGTTATTAATCATAATGGATCAGAAATATCTGATTGTGAGCAAATTGCAAATATATTTAATACATTTTTCACAGAAATGTTTGTTACATTTTTGAAGATATTTAAGAAGATTATCTTAAATAGACTGACAGAATTTCTTAATTATCATAAAATAATAACTAATGTAATCAGTATGGTTTCATTCAGGGTAAATCCACAGAACAAGCTGTTTATAACTTGGTTAATGATATTTACACTCATTTAGATAAGAAATTTGTATCTTCCTATGTGTTTGTTGATTTATCAAAAGCATTTTATTGTGTTGATCATAACATTCTACTGAAAAAACTGGAAAGATATGGTATCAGGGGTATGTCTAATAATTTATTACGATCTTATCCCTCTAATCGTACACAAGTGAGTAATATAGAATGTTATGATGAAAATTATTATTATATCTTGTGAAATTCAACATTAAAAAATTCTGATATAGGTATACCACAGGGATCAATATTGGGGCCTACATTGTTTGTTCTATTCATAAATGATTTACCTGCTTACGTAAATAAAGGAAAGGCTACAATGTTTGCAGATGACACCAGATGACACCTGTGTTCTAATTGTTGGCAAAAATCATTCACAGCTTCAGACCAATACAAACAAAACTTTATTACAAATGCAGTCTTGGTTTTCATGTAACAAGTTAACTCTAAACATTGAGAAATCTTAAATAAACAACTTACCTGCAGAGCTCAACATTGTATTGACAGCTGAAATTACTAATTGTTTTAAGAAAAAATTAAAATACTATTTGATAAATCCGGTTTTGTACTCTGTGAATGACTATTTTAATCCATAATATGTTTGTTTAGTGTAATTGTATTAAAGTGTCAAGCTGGTATTTGTTTATCAGTTCTTATGCTTGTCTGTATAAGAATTTCTTTAATGTTTTTAATTGTGTATGTAGATTATTACTGTTTTTTAATCTATTCAATTGTTTAATCTTGCATTGCTGTAAAATATTTTATTGTTCTTGTATTACTTTTATAAAATTTTTCTGTTATAACTTGACAATTCCAAAAACACATATGTTGTGTAGAAAAGGAAACAAATAAAAAAAAATTGCAATTAAGGCCTGCATGAGTGCATGCAAATAGTGAGTTCATGTTTTGGGATGTACATATTACTATAACTTGCTGCTTGTGTTTCTGCAGAATAGCTTTACATAATATTTTTATGACAATTGGGTATGGAAGCATTTAGATATTTTAAACATGTAAATAACTTTTCCAAATGATTCTTGCGCAGTTTTACAGTAACTATCAATGTTAAATTTAGACTTATGTGTTGATAGCAGCTCCTATTGCTAATGCGTGGATCCATGGTTTAGTGTTGTCTGTAGTTACTCATACTACAGGAAAATGTTATACTTTATAGTTTAGTATTTCTTACAATGACTGAATTAATTTCACTATAATTAGTAAACCTACATTGATGTAATGAATCATTGTAGTGTGTGGAAAATGTACTAATAAAGAACCACTTGTAGCTTTAACTGAAAAGCTAAGGTACCTAACCACTTTATCACAGTTTAGTGTAGCTCACTCTGTATTTGTTTTGTACCATTAAATTAATATTAATCTTCCAAATGTTTTCCAGATTTGAAAGTACATTCCACCTTGAAGAGAAAGGCCTCAGTTCAGAAGAAATCAAATTTGCCAAGGCTACTCTGAGCAATTTGATTGGTGGCATTGGCTATTTTTATGGAGCTTCCCGTGTCGAGTCTCCATACACTAAGGGACCAGTGCCATATTGGAAGGCTCCACTTTACACTGCTGTTCCATCACGCAGCTTCTTCCCACGAGGATTTTTGTGGGATGAAGGGTTCCATGGATTACTCATTGCTGCTTGGGACCTTGATATATCACTGGATATTATGAGTCACTGGTTTGATCTCATGAATGTTGAGGGATGGATCCCACGAGAGCAGATACTGGGACAGGAAGCATTGTCTAAAGTTCCGGAAGAGTTTGTCACACAGAGAAACAGTTACGCCAATCCACCCACATTCTTCCTTACTCTGCAATTTATACTGCACCATTTTGCTGATACATTATTGGATGAGCCAAGTAGGCTAGCAACTCTAGAACGCCTCTACCCTCGACTTGAAAAATGGTTCAGTTGGTTCAACACCACACAAATTGGTGACATGGCTGGGACATACCGCTGGCAGGGGAGGGATGCCACAACCACTCGGGAACTCAACCCCAAGACACTGACATCGGGACTCGATGATTACCCTCGTGCATCTCACCCCAACATCGATGAACGTCATATAGATTTACGGTGTTGGATTGCCTTAGCATCATCATCTCTTTTGGAAATAGCTCACATTCTAAATCGCAATGGGGAAAAATATAGCAACACCTTCCATTATTTATCCAACAATGAGTTACTAGACAAGTTGCATTGGTCATCTAGATCTGAATCATATTCAGATTATGGACTACACACGGATGCCGTAGTTTTGAAGCGCCCTCCCTCTCCAAAAAATCAAGGTCATTATCACCCACCACAAAATCAAGAAAAGGTTAGAGTTGTACTGAAGGATCCAGAGCTCAGGTTTGTGGATACAACTTTTGGTTATGTTAGTTTGTTCCCATTTCTTCTGCTCTTGGTAGAGCCAAGTTCTCCGAAACTGGGAAAAGTCTTGAATGACTTGAGGAATCCAGATCTACTTTGGACAGACTATGGCTTGCGTTCTTTAGCAAAAACCTCACCTTTGTACATGAAGTACAATACGGAACATGATCCACCATATTGGCGTGGGCCCATCTGGATCAACCTAAATTTTTTGACTGTGCGTGCTTTGCGTATGTACAGTCAAATGGACGGACCCTTCAAGACTCAAGCTAAAAGCTTGTATGAGGAACTTCGCTCAAATGTAATCAGAAACATTTACAAACAGTCCAAACGTTCAGGTTATGTGTGGGAACAATACAATGATAAGACTGGAGAGGGTCAAGGTTCTAGACCGTTTACAGGCTGGTCATCACTTGTTGTTCTTCTTATGGCTGAAATATACTAGAATGGTATATTTACTAGGGTCTAGTGCCTCTTTAAATATTTATTATTGAAATGAAAAATTTGTTGTTCAATTTTATTAACTACATTGGTAAATAGATTCCAAAACTTAAAGTAGTCCTTAGAACACCTTGTGTGTGTTTTTATTTACGGAAAGAGAGTACCTATGTTTGAGTGAATATTGTAGCAAATTACACTGGTCATAGATACAAGCAATACTTCCATATTGACAGAAGTAATGGCTTTATACTGTGTATATACTGAAGTTAATATGTACAATTAGTTTTAATATACTGTAAGTTCTCAATTTACTGTGTGGCATTTCAGATTAGTGCCATTGAAGTTTGTACACCAATGATTTGGCTATTAAATAATTGCCAATTTAGAATTAAGTTGCTTGCAGCTAATATTTATGGTTTTAATTATAAAATTTAGATATTATTAATGTATGTGTTACATAATTCCCAGTGTAGTTCAACTACTGTACTGTACAAAAAGTATTATGGTTTTAAATTATATTTATGCTGCTGTACAATACATGTGACTAGTCCTATTGTACAGTACAGGACTGCAGTGTCATCCTGCTTTTCATAGTCACCTTTCCATGCAGTCACATTAATGGCCTTCCTCTTCAGCTAGTGAGCAGTCACTGTGATACATTTAATGTAGTGAGTGAAGTGAGGAGTGAAGAGGTTTTGGTCAGCGCTTAACGTTGAGGTCTTTAGTGCTGGTGAGGGGTGATATGATTTGGGTATGGAGCAGCGCCAAAATGAATGGGCGGGGAAAATGGGAGATCCCCCAGAAAACCCGCCGATCAGCGGCATCATCTGGCACAATTCCCACATGCGAAAATCTGGGTATTGACCCCGCCGGGAATTAAACCCGGATCACATGCGAGTAGAGTTGTAAATGTGTTGCCGTTAACTTTAGCACGCTATAAAACATACAGTAGTTCATTAATCGTTAGTTCACTATAATTTAATGTTTTTCATTTATGAGATTGCTTGAAATGGCAAAATTTATCTTTAAACATTGGCATTAAAAAAGAATAGTTATCTGTCGTGTTATCCACGAAATTAGAAATTTCACAATTTTTCTATATAACTAGATGAGAAGGTTGTTGAATATGCAAAGTGTTAGCTCTGCTGCCTGCCACAGTTAGTACAATTCAAGCATATGTGGACAGAATAAAAGAGTATCTTACTAAATATGTAGTACATACAAAAGACTGAAACACAAGTACTTACGTGTTGGTACTTGACAGATACACACAAATACAGAAGATGACACGTAATCATGGAAGCGCATATCGTAATGTTTTGCTGCTTAGGGAAGCTTCCTCAGGCTCGGTATTGAGATGTACTTGAAGTGGTCCATAAATTAGGTGGTAGGTTATTAATGGAAAGTAAGAAATCTAGATATGAAAATACAGGAAAGCGTGAAAGCACATATAAAAAAAACAGCATCTGGACGAGAACACAAGATGGCGGAAAATGAACACTGAGTGTGTAATATGATTAATCATCTGTCAGTGCTACAGACAAGTTATACACGTTGTTGTGGTTCATCGCCAGCTCATTTGTTCTGTAAATTTATGGATAATTTTAACAAAGCTGTAGCTTTGTACAATGAGGAAATGAAAAATGTTGAAGTAGTTGCTTCAACCACAATGGAAGAAATGATTATTACTTACAAGCCTTGGTAGGAGTCTGAGTATAATTTCCACAATGACAGGCAGATGATCAAGCAGGCTACACTGCATTTCTTCTTTGACAAATCATATGATGCAAAAAAGCCCTTGAATTTACAGTGGATTTTATTAATGAAATTACTTTTATGTTCCTGTCTAATATCTGTGTAGATACACACACTTCCTGAAGGACATCATAAAATTTGTCACCAATTTGACACATTTATGTTAACAGAATGACACACAAATACACAAGTATTAATTTTGGTCCAAGTGCTTTTGTTGTTTATGATATGTATTGTCTTTCTTTTGTGATTGTTCTTACCACGATTCCAATAATGCCTCTCTCTCTCTCTCTCTTTCTCTCTCTCTCGCTCTCTTTTCCCCTCTCTTCCCCTCCCCCCTCCACTCACCAGTGATCTAACTTACAGTTTGAGTATCAAACCAGTTTGAATCGTAGGCTGCCTATATATTAAATTCAAAATACAGTAAGTGTATTATTCATGAGGTGACATTTATGTTTGATGCACTGTGAATTTTAACTTAACTTCTGTATCTCACTGTTTTTATGAAAACATGTGTAAGATTATCTAATGTGTGCATAAATCTTAATGACATACAGTAATTTTATAATGTTAGTTATTGTTAAAGCGTCATAAATTTTAAAGTACTGTAATAAAAGCAGCAGTATAGCGAGGTACAGTACATAGTCTAATTTTTTTCCGAACCGTCAGTTTACTATTTGTGGTCACTTTGCGTGTCTGTATGTACATTCTGCAGGCTTATAGCCCATAGGGCACTGGCCCAATTCAAGTAGTGTCATTTTTGTTTACGTTGTTGTTTCCAGGAACGTAACTCCGATGTAAATTGAGAACGTACAGTATTGGTTGTTAACTATATTGCAATACAAATGCTGTTATTTTATGATGTTTGAGAATTATATTTATTATAGTTCAATGAGCTGCTTCCTTTGATTAGGTTTGTGACATTGACTTCAGTAATTATACTCCACATTAATTTTCATATAAAAAACTGATTTGAAGCACGTTTGATTCTTGATTAATGAGACTGAGTCTGTGAAGTAAATATGCTGTGAAATTGTTCAAAACATAAAATAAGTATAAAATGTACAGTTGAGATGTATCACTTTCTCTGTGTCACCTTACAGTTCTTTTTATAATGTTTTCGTATCAAATAGTACAAATAGTAACACTGCATTGGTACTTATTCACAATGGTCCTGTTTGCTATAGATATAAACTACTGTCTATTTGCGTTCAAGTGAGAGTGCGCAAAACACATGCACGTGATCAAAGGTAAGGTCTGTCAATGAAAACATGCAGTGTTTACGTGATTACAGCTTGTCATCAGGGGTGTCCGGAATGTTCGCCATGTGTAGTGGCAGACAGGTATTGAGCGTAGAATACCATTCAAGGATTTAGGCGAGTATAAACACATAAAGTCGTGTGAACGTATGAATGTGAATGAGATAGGTATAAGAACCCAGAGAAGTCTCTTTGAACAGCTACATTGTCCAGCAAGATACACAGTGCAGAAGTCCGGGCATAAAACCCTATTTCTCAGGTAGACGACAGTGTCATACCAAGATGCTATGGAAGAAATGTAAAATAATTGACACTTATATTGTCACACATATTGTAACTATTCATAAACGTTAACATGTGAAACGACAAACAAAATAGAATAAAGTAACAACGATTATTTAAAAATGAAGGTATACAGGGAATTAAAATGAAATCATATTGCAAATCGCAGTAGAAAAACATAACAAACATATAAATAAAAAAATATTGTTCATTCAGATGATGCGGATTTGTCATCTTTAAGATTAATTATGAAAGTGTTCTCTTTCTCCTTCATAATGCTATCCAGTGCCCACATTTTACTTTTAACCTCTTGGACGACATGAGAGAGACATTTATTCCATTCGTCTGGAGTTACAGCACGTATTGCTTCTTCAAGAAGTACTTTAACGTCCGTCAACTTGTACGACCTATTCTTCACAGCAACGAAACCTTTAATTATGATTTCTATGGGATTTTATAGACATTATGCAAAGTTTGGATGTAATTGATATCATTGATGTAGCACGTGTTGTAGATATAATTACTGTACCAAGCATGCAGTGTATGTATCACGATCTACTATCGATAAGTGAATAAACAGTACACAACAGCCCTAGTTGGGTGTAAATGTGTTTGCTTACGTTCGACTGTATCAGTGAAATACATTTACATCTGGCGTTTCTGTCTGATTAAAACACTATCAGAAAACAGTACGAACACTCGCTTGAACAGTCACCAATTTAACTCTCGTCATACTGCAGCAGCGCACGCTGGTTAGTAGCTTGTACACCCTTATCACTTATACTAGTATCACACACTCTTGTTTACAAACTAGTACTCTCAAATTTCGGCGAATAAACTATAGATCTACGTGTCTAAAACCTTCTCTCACGAGAAAACATTTTTTAAACAGTACAATCAGTTTTAGATGAGAAGTGGTGTTTGAATGTCTGTCTCCTATGCCAGTCAAAAGTATTATTTCTACTGCACACTTAAAAAGAAATGAACTTTGCAGTAACAAGTATTTTTCCAAGTTATTTCTAGGGGTGGATTGGAATGTGAACACAAGTTTTGCCAGCATGGCGTGCTTGTACTCCCACAAGAGTGTACCTTATACGTCTCCCTTTCCCGCCCTTGGAACCATACCTGACTAGAGATTACTTAGGTGAATATTTTTAGCTGAGTTGAAAATATATTGCCTTCTCAAATTAATTGACGAAATTTCCGGGTCTCTATTCATGACAAAGCTGTATTAAATAGTGTATTGTATCACCATGAACTAGTGGCAAAGTGTGCTTGTGTTTAAAGGGCAGTGATATTAGACCTGACTATACACATGGCTTTGACATACCTGCAGTAATCAACCAATAAGAGTATTTTTCTATTATTGAGTTTGTTACTGGAGAAATCATTCCTTGCCTCTGAACGCTACTGGCTGGAGAGAGTACCTGCAGCTACCAGTCTGACGGACACAGTTCATGTGTTGCAGATTATTGACTTAAGCAGCTCGCAGACTTTGTTATAAAGTTCTTTGTGTATCGTATATGAAAGCATGTGTCATGCATCATTTATAGCATCAATAAAATGATACACTATAACTAGAACATACAGACATTGTCAAAAAAATTTCAAGTATTGGAGCTTGTAATATTTTACCATGATGTTAGAACAACAATTGAACTTCCACGATAGATGAGGAATCGCAACTGACGTACAAAATTGTTTTAAAACTGTAAAATGTAGGTAATATTTATTATTTTGTAATGATTCTGATACTGGCGTCTGTGATTTGAGCTTGGAGGTTAATGGTAATTCAGTATGGTAGAAAAGAATGTGTTATGTTTTTAATAAATTGTATACATAATAAATTGTAAGGTTGTGCAGTCTTCACAGTTGCATAGTAGCATCATGTTTATGTACCTTGTATATTGTTATAGGTGGTTCACGATAAAATGAGTACTCAAAAAAACCCTGATAAATTTCTATTTTCAGTCAGTTTGTATCATTGCTTGCATGTAAGCATGAACATTGCCATGTGCTTTAGTTTACATAGTCTGTAAAATGTTATGTCTACGTTACACTGCTCTGAAAAATCTTACCAACATTATCTACTCATTAAACACACGTGAGCGATAACGGCTGTTATTAATGGAAGATTGTTATAAATACCTGTGTAGTATCATCTGTATAAGAAGCTTTCTACACATCGCTTATTGAATATATGCATTGCGCTGTCTCTGAGATTCCTCCCGAATAATTTGCACGCAGTTCGTAGACGAAATGTCAAGAATGTAATATGGGACCAGTGTTGCCAGATGAATTTTTAAAAATTCAGGAGGAAAATTCAGTAGATGTGGTAAAAATTCAGTAGATTTTTAAAACACATAAAATATCACTACCGCTGCACAATAAAAAAATTTCAACAGTTGTAAATTTAGCATAGAATTTTTAAGTACATTGTCTGCAGTGTTTATAAATTTATCCTTGAAAAAAAAACGCGCTATGAACACGAATGCGAAAAAATTCTACGTTAACAAGAAACAGTTATTTGCTACTCATTTTAAAAAATACATATAACAAATAAAACGTCATTAGACAAAATTATACTGAAATTATAAAACGTCACTTGTCTTACGTAACGTAAACAAATAACATTCACCATGGACGCGCGACATTCCATACAGACATTTTTTTCACCTGAAACTATGGTCATGAAGCGCTGTTGAGCATGATCGCGGTGACAACCAATGTAGGGCTGTATTTTACTTTAAACTTGTCTATACACATTAATTGTATACACTTCTATATGATTCACAGTTGTTTAAAGACATAAGGATGCTATTTCTTGTTTAAAAAATATATATTACAGTAAATGTAATAAAATAAAACATACCTATAAGAAAATTCAAAATATCAGTAGATTTTGATCACTTTT
>PNEQ01000361.1:162050-172607 GCA_003012365.1 Medauroidea extradentata
ATATGATTCACAGTTGTTTAAAGACATAAGGATGCTATTTCTTGTTTAAAAAATATATATTACAGTAAATGTAATAAAATAAAACATACCTATAAGAAAATTCAAAATATCAGTAGATTTTGATCACTTTTCAGTATTTCAGTAGACAATTCCCAAATTCAGTAGATCTACTGACATTTCAGTAGATCTGGCAACACTGTATGGGACCGTCAATTATAAAGTTTAACTTATTGGAATGTAGACAATATTGTTACATTGGCAAGCAACACATCAATTGCTGTGTGCATAACATTTGAAATATATAATTGTTGTTGCAGTACCATTAATATACTTCAAAATCAATTTCTACGTACAATTAAAGATGTTAATTTTAAGTAAGTCCAAACAAAATGTCTTGAATCATTAAACATAACAATTTCACACAATATCTACAACTTTATACAATTAGACAATTATACAGACTTACATTTTACATTAGATTCTTTAACATGTTTAATAAAATTTGTATATTTTTCATTGTACAACATATGATACATTAAATAAATTTATTTTTAGTAACGAAGCACACTCACACATTGGCTTTGTCAAACTATGAACTTTGTGCCATCTGTTGCGCTGATCACAGATAGAGTACATGCACGTGCGGCTAACAACTGAAAAGGCTAACCCCTCTTGACAAGTCGGATAACGTTTGCACGTGTACAATAAATTATACTGTTAGTATGAACCTACATAGTTTGATAAAATAGTTTATCAGTTGTATCAAATACAAATATTTCAATTTCCGTTGATTTTATTTCAGTATCGGTATATTTAAATTGGACATACATGGAATTACATTTTGTAATTCGCTGCTAACCGTACGAGAAAGGTAACTATTGGTATTGCTGAATTAAATACAGTAACTGCTAGTGATTTTTTTCGAAGATTAAATCTGTAGTGCTCATTTTATCCCGAACAATTTATATGACTTGTGTTGCCTGAGACAAAACTACCTCTTCATATTCTTGTTATAGTAGTCAGTAGTAGATTGCAGTAGGAAAATGTTCTTGACTGTCGCTTTGTTAAAAAGTGGATCAGCATTTTAATGTCTGGGTAGAATGCAGTATTTAACTTTCAAAGGCACTGCCAGAAATGTTCTAAGAATGTTTCCTCATCTCATTTGTTAAAATATGTTTACTTTAGAGAATTGTTCATGTTGAAGTAAAATGAAAAGTATGGAACACTACACAGTAACTTAAGATACTGGTAATGTTTTTTCTCATATCATAACAGTGACAAATCGTGACATAATGTACCTTTAGCTAGTTAGTCTTGGAAACTATTAATTCCTTTATCTTGTAAAAAAAAATTTAGCTGTAGTTACTACTGTACTGTAAAATTAAGTGTACAGATTTTTAGGTTTTGCTAATTTTAGGTACTGGGTAGCTATCACTATTTCCTCCCAGTTAAAGTGGATAATATTAGATAATGTGCCAATTCCTCCAATGTTGAATAAAATCCAACATCCATTATTTTCTTCTTTGTTTATGGCGCTTGGTTTTGCCAGTTGGATGCAGAGTTATTTTGTAGCTAAGATTATTGGGCTGGGTAGTGATTTGTTAACAATGTTGACATTTGAATATATTGTAGAAAAATCAGTTAAGTACAAAGAAATTTCTTTTGTACAGTACATATGTTTACTGCAATTGTCATTTTTGAGACGATGCACGGTGCTTGTTTAAATGGCACGCAGGTTCCTTTTGCACACTGTGGCTCAGCAACGCTGGTAAGTGGGGGTGCTTGCAGCAGTTAACTGCTCTATGCTTCACATTGCACAACTCTCAATGTTATAAATTATTTTTTAGTTGCGCTGCTTGTGAAATTTTTGTTATAACAGTAGTTGCCAAAGCCAAGATTTAAAATAAAATAAAGTCATCAGTTTATAGTCTTAAGTATGTACTATAAATGACTTTCGTATAAAACTAATTATGATGACCATATGAGTTATATTTCAGCAACACGAGTGAATCCACGAATGTCTAGTGCTCCCTTTATTTCATGAACAGTTACTCATATATAAGTAAATACAGAATATAGTTTGTAAACAAAATTGCAAACAGTTCACTTTAATTTGTCGAATGATTGTAAAAACAGCTGCAGAAATTTATCTTTTGATGTAATACTTTTGAATGTGAAAGTTTTGGGCAAGAGTAACAATGCAGCTGTTGTGTACCAGTATGAGTGACTTTCATGCAACAGCTGTTGGAATGGCAGCATTGCTGTTGCACTGCAGTGTCACACTGTGAAAAAAGAAGTATTTCTGTTGTGGAAGGGCATTGGTGCATGAAAAACAGAAAAAAATTAAACTGTGCGTGATGCCCAGTACAGCCGCCACTGTGCTTACTTTCTTGAAGTTTTGTGTCCTGTTAACAAAATTGAAGTTTGGTAGCTGCAACTGTTTTCATAAGGAATATGTTAGGATTTTAGAAGTTCACGCATACCTTCAGGATGCCAGCTAACAGAACACATGTTTTCTGTCTCCTCATAGGCACTGAGGAAGGTAATGAAAGTAAAATCTTTACTTAATTTGACTGAATTTACCTGTCGTAGTTGCCTAGAGTGAAATTATTTCTTAAAACTGAATTTTCAATTTTTGTGAGAAAATTATTTTCAGCTATTCTTCAGTGTCAGCAGGAAAACTATTTCAAATTTGATTTAATATACCTCAAGTCGTTACTGGTATTCAGTGCCATAATTGCAATAAGAAAAAACACATTAATTTTATAACTTTTTTTGTAATTGCCATAAAAAATAGGTTCAGAGGAGCTCAATTCAAACAAATTAATTTCTAAAAATTTTAAATAAACACTATATAACTTAAAATGTGTTTATTTATATTAAATGTCCATTAAATGTGCACTGTACAACAACTTTAAAAATAAAAATACATAGCATGCACCAATCTCTTTAAAGGAGCTAGTACAGTACATTACATTTATTATATATTTGTTCATGTATATAAGTGTGTTATGTAAAAATATAATTTGTAAGTTATTTTTGTACAGGATCATTGAAAAATAATGGTACATTTTCATAACTTGATGTGCCGAGGTATAGAATTTTCTTACAAATTAATTTGTTAATAAATTGAAGAGTTGGTAGTTTGTTGTATTTAGGATGGAAAGACACATAGTTTTGTAGTTTTTACCACTCCTATATTTGTAAAACTTGCTTCTGCATGGCTACGTACTGTTAAACTGACCCTATTATACACTTCATGCAGTGTTTCCAGCATTTACCATTTGTGCCATCAGAGAGCAAGCAGTATAACAGTGCTACATAGTGCCGAATTTGATGGTGATATGTAACAAAACAAGCTCAAGGTAAACAAATGGAAAATAACACAACATATCACTGGATTATACCCCTCTCTTTTCTATGGTGTTTACACTGTAACCTTTGAAAAATATCTGCAACATTCCCTTATAATTTAGTGATACAGAATGTCTTACCTCATTCCTAACATCTTTATACAAAACTTACTTTTAGCTAATATAAATGCTTTGGTAAGCATATCAGCAGGCCACATAAATATTTCACAGCAAAATAATTCCATTTGACAACTTCCCTGGCATAGTGAAACCTTGTGTTCATCTGTTTTGTATGGTTCGGAAACACATCTGGTTGAAAATCAATTTTTGGGTACTTTGGCTGTCACTAGACAGTATTATCTAATCTTTGGACCCACTTAATCCATTTTATAACATCATCTTTAACAGCCTGAGTGAAAGCAACATACTTGGCTTCTATACTGAAAAGTGAAACACAGGATTGTTTTGTGGCTGCCCAAAAAAAAAAAAACTGGTTCACGAGAGGATGTCGATATAAGATTACTATAAAATTTTCGATCGGGAGGATTATTGACCTAATAAGCGTCTACGTAGAATTTCAACCTTTCATAATAATTTTTGTGTGTCAGACCCAGATTTATTGTCGCTTCCAGATACTATCGCAAGATCCTTTTAGCTACTACCCAGTACTCCATTTTGTAATTGGTATTAAACTGACCGGAAAATAATTATAACATCCCTTAGCAGAGGTTTATAACTCATTTGTTGCTATATTTGGTGTGAAAAATTATCTTGTTATATACATTTACTTTTATTATTTAACATGAAAAACAAAGCTGTACTGTCAGACATTGGAATCAAAATGTGGTTTTGTGCAACTTCGTCTTAATTTGCAATATTTTGTGTACACAATAAATTGTACAGTATGTAATTTACAGTTAACAAAATTATAAAA
Source organism: Medauroidea extradentata (assembly GCA_003012365.1). Lineage (NCBI taxonomy): Eukaryota > Metazoa > Arthropoda > Insecta > Phasmatodea > Phasmatidae > Medauroidea > Medauroidea extradentata. The sequence continues at coordinate 166,338 of PNEQ01000361.1, forward strand.
AAAAATTGTGCAGCAAATTTCTTGATTGATGGCTTTACAGAAATACATAACATAAATGTTCTCTGTTATTAGCTTGCAATATCTGTAAAAATTACCTGATCTAGCAATATGTATTGTACAGTGTTTCTACTAGTATGCACTGCATATTGTGGTGATAATAGTTTTTATTTTTCAGTAATAAAAGGTTGCTTGGTTGTGGCTGAATGTAATCTTATTTTTATTTAAGTTTCTGAGTAAGTGTTGTGAGACACATTAGCTTGAGAGATTAGTTTGATTGTGAATGTCACCTTGTAAACTTCCCTTCTTGTTATCTTCAGAAGTGAAGCTGTGATACATTTGCACTGTCTTGTTAACTGATTTTTAAATAAAAAACTTCAACTGATTAACTGTTGTGTTATGTCTTTTTATACCAGTAAGTGTAAAGTTTAAGTTGTTTTTTTTTAAATAAGTTATATTTCTTTATGTGTTTGCACTGTGTAGTTCTATGCACGTGTACATACGTGTACGTGCATATGCAATAATTTTTTTAGCTTCTGTAAGCTGAAATAGTGACTTACTTTTGATATTGTGATTTTTGTTTTGTTTTTAAGTGTACTATTTTATTTTAATGTCATCCTGTAACTGTTTTAATATGGTAGTAATATTAACAACAGAAGTGTATTTTCCCTGGGGAATTTTTTGGATTTTATAGATCAAAATGGTGATAAGAGCAGTTTTCTTATATGGATTTTTAATATGCTTTTGGTAGGGATATTAATAGGGCGTGAGTCTGAATTAGACTGACAGTTTTTGGGGAGTGATTCCTGGTGACAAAATATGACGAAAATAGGTATATAGAGATGTACGGCCTAAAGTTATTACTAAGGGAGGTGCGCGTCCATAAAGTAACGAGGTTTGGGAATGATATTGTGTACGTAAGTATAGGTGGATCGTGATCAAGTGAACACTTTTGAAAACGACACATCTGGAATAAAAATTAGTAAATATTATTTACTGTATCCTCAGACACAACCTTTTGATTACAATAAACTCTGTACACTTTGATTGTTACTTAGGTAGCTTTGTTTACGTTAAACCCGTATGAGAAAAGTGTATCGAGGCCAGATCTGGCATCAGGAATAGGCAAATATACAATATAATTCATATTTGGTACAGATCAGTCCCAGATTTAGCCAAATTCAGATAGAAGCTTTTTCCATAACGTAAGAGCAGCAGAAAACTATAATTCATCATAATTTTAAGTTTTAATTACCTGAAACTAAATAAGTAACTAGGGTTTCAAGGTGCTCACCTTATCCCAAACCACATACAAGAAACTGCATGATATTAAGGACCAATCTTTCGTGTAAAGTTTACATGAATGAAGCAGTTAAAAGATTATTTTTATATTTTTCAAAATCATCTCTCTAACACTAATAAAATGAATTACAGGTATAATTGTAATTGTACGAAAAGAGGTAGCTGTGCTTTTAAATCAACATTTTTGTTGACAGAAATTAAGAGAAGTCACCTTTGTGCGACATTCTTAATGCACTGTTTTCATTGAAATTCATTTTCTTGCCTTTTAAAACGCTCATTAATGACACCTGTCACTATACCAACCTGTGTAATGTACGCTAGGCAGTTTGTCTACTACACTGATACAGTGCTTTGCACATTCGTTCAGTTGGCCTTTAGGCCGTGTTAGTTGTGTCAATTATCACACATGTATTGAATAACGACTGGAAAATTATATCAATTATAATAATGTCAGCAACAAAAATATGAACACAACATTGTAAATTACAGAAGATTATTAGATGTACTGGTATTAAAACAGTCATTGGTACAGCATTAATGTCCACAGTTGCTTAAGAGGGCGTGGTACATAATTCAATGCTAAAAGCATTAATCTATAACTGTAGGTTTCTTGAACCCAATTTGCGGAAATTAAACAATAGCAATCCTAGACAATAGTTTTAGCCAACGTTTTAAACAAAATTGTTTCCAGTGTTACGAACTTCTGAGGCACCATCTCTGACGCTGGAACCCCGTGCATTTAACTGCGGCGCAAGAGATCATGCGTAACGAATTAGTAATTCTGGATAAATATTTACTCATGAAGTTAGCAAATACCATTATCTAGGATTGTCATTGAGTATTTTATCCATGTTGGCTTCGAAAAATGTGTAGAAATCAATTGATGTTTTCAGCGTTTATTTATATACCACGCACTCTTAAAGAGACGGCCTGGGAAGTCTGCGCACAACTGGCCCTGCGGAAGGCAATGGCAAACCACTACTAATTGCCTCGGGTGTCCCCCTGAGGCCACCAACTTCCAAATAATTGGAAATGGTATAGCAAAAAAAAATAATAAATAAATAAAAAAAGTTAATAAAAAATAGTGATTCTGATACACACTGGTCAGGGGTGATATGAGGTACAGAGCAGTGACAGATTGTGGGGGAGATCCCTGAGAAAACCCACTGACCAATGGCATCGTCCTGCATGATTCCCACATGCAAAAATCCAGGTCGAGCCCGCTTTGGATCAACTCTGATCGCCTTTGTGGGAGGCGAGCGCCCTGTCCACTGTGCCATCCATGGCACCCTCCTCCACATATTTCAATACAATGTAGTTAACATACAATCCTTTGCATATGGGGATAGTCAATGTCATTAATCGCGCACAAAAAACAATATTATTAACTTATTGTAATTAAGTACAAGTAAATTACTATCTTACAAACAGCAGGGAAAAGAAAGGCACATCCCAGTCTGAGGATTGAAGCTATGAGAATGCTATGTTTACAAGTGACGTGCATGTACGGTATCCCTGAAATAAAAAATGTACAACCTTTGAAATGCTGAAGTAGTAAGCTTAAAGAGACTGTGGCCTGATTTCAAATGCCCAGGAATACTATTACAATGAGTCATCCATGATCAATGGCTTGTTACACAGACAGTAAATGCATACTTGAATTATTCCTCCATTCCTTCCATTGCTTAGCAATTTGCGTTACGCTACAGTGTATCACTGCACTCACATGGCGTGGCTGAGAATGTCGAAGGGATCCCATGCAGCTTGCAGGTTGGTGCATCAGGTTTTGGGCTTACAGGCTAAGGCGGTACAATGTGTATGCACACACGAACACACACAATAAATTCTTTATTTATAGCTGTCTTGTTAGTCGTGGTTACAGACTCTACCATAGGATTCCGTGGTTAAAAGCACTGTCAGACAAACATAGTCCTTAGTTTTCAAGCAAACATACATAAAATTTCAGGGAACATCTGTAGAATTCTGAGTGGTTATAAGGACGAGTAAATAATGAGCTCGAAATTTCAACAGGTGAAAAATATTTTTACTTGTGAGACTTCTGTCGGGTGGTGAGAGGCACACAACCGTACTGCAGGTCCGGTCCATCTTTGCTGCTTAATGCTCCTGTAGGCTTTGCCATGCCTTATTCATAACATTTCTTAAAAATTTAAAATTCTTTTACTAAAGAGTAGTGTATAATTATTTCTACCACAGAATCACGTAGTGTGTAGTCCATATTTATCATACACGTAATTTAGTTCATAGTTATACGGTACTATTAACTGTTGTATTTTAACAGTCACGTTTGTAATTGAGTACACGAGGCTGAGATGGCTCTGATTGTCTTCACATGCTATTAAAACAAAACTGGTTGTGTAGTCACAGCAGAATAACATTAATTTTATAACCTTTCATGTGTTTGGCTTATTAAACATTAATAAACCAGTGCTTTAAGGTGGTGAGTGGGTGAGTGAGAGATTTTTGGTCAGCGCTTAACATCAAGGTCTTCAGCGTTGGTGAGCGGTGACATGAAGTGAGTATGGAGCGGTGCTGGAATGAAAGGGCGGGGAAAACGAGAGATCCCTGAGAAAACCCTCCGACCAACGGCGTCATTTGGCCCAATTCCCACATGTGAAAATGCGTACCCAACCAGCAATTGAACCCGGATTGCCTTGGTGGGAGCTATAAGATGGTGGACAGCAGGAATATGTGTAGTAGAATGCAGACAACGATCATCATTTCAGTTATTGGAAAAAACATGTTCATTGTTAATCACCTCGAAACATGTATGAACAAACGGAATGACAATTCCTCATGAACATAAGAAAATTCATCAAATGTAACCATGACTCTCGGTTGCGAACATTATGTGTAAACAGTTCGCTATGTAATCAAATGAGAATATTTGTTTTCAAATTAATTTAAGTTGTTTAACTGTGGCTCCTTAACAGGTTCAGATTAACATATTCAACGTATGTAATTGTTCCTTAGTTAGATATTGAAAAAAATGTGTGTTAAAACTGCTTACTAAAAGTAACTGACAAGCATAGTTATCATCAGTTAAGTAGTTTTCTAGACATGAAAACACATCTTTATTTTAGTAGTACTTTATTCCAGCTGCGAATGGATAATATTATAGACATCTAAATGTTATGCTTACCGTACATGAATAACAGTCGAAATTAGAAACTTTCACTTGAATTAGCCTTATGATTTTTAATATTGGTTAAATATTTATTATTGATGTTGGTGGACCTACAGCAATATACCGTACTTAATTCAAAGCTTGAATCATGGCCTGTGAGTGTACGTTTGGTTTGAATCTGCCCAATTATATCCAGAACATGACACAAAACTATATTACGGTAACTCACGTTGTGTTATCTCTTTAAAATGATGGACCTACAACATTAAATGGTTCTGAATTCCGAATTTGTGTTATGTACTGTCAAAATAAAATGTTTTATTTATATCGGTCTAACAATTTCTTAAAGACGACACAGCATGTATTAATAGTGTGATTAATATTTTCCAAAGTGGCAAACTAACAGTGATGAACCCTACTGAAATCAGTGTTTGGATGATGGAACTATTATGGATATAAAATTTGATTTTAATTGAAAAATAGTTCTTAAAATGTGACTTTTTCTTATCTTTTTATATTGTTATTCCCACCAAAGATGTGAACCTACATCATACCCTTCTAGGTACAATGCTTAGATAATGAACTATCAAAAAGTATAATTTAGCGAAGTTGTTCAGATGATTTACATGATACGTCGTAGCGCATTAAATTTTAATGAACGTCATTCTGAAAATTAATACCTTATGTTTGAAAACTATAAATACCTATCAGATATTATTACTGAATTGTATACGTGTACTAATATTGTAAGAATTCCATTGATGGCTTAATAAGTCATAAAAGGGAACCCATACCTGCACACATTATGTAATTCAAGGTAAAAAACATGAAGTTGCTGCGAAATTGTAATTTTTCGACACTGTTCTTAGTGTTTGTGACGTAACTTTCTTATAAAATATGTAAATCTTAATATTAATTTTCGTAATATTTCTCTGGGTTCAATAGGTCTTTTAACATCCTCTTTTTAAAATTTTAATTGGCTTTTGGATTACTATAGTTTTATTTAAAATATCCAATACAAAAGCATTGCATACCCATTTGAGTGCCTAGCGCGTAGATGTAATGCTGCATCATATGCGTCGCTAGAGCATTCAATTACGGGCTTCTTACACACAACTAACCTTTTGTAGGGAGTCAGTTAATTAACAACGTAAATTTACGCTAAGTGCTCTAGAGTACGATTTTATAATTTGTACAGACGACTATTAAAAATTTTCATTTTTAAATGTCAGATGACCATAAAGCATTGTAACGTAAACATTAGGCTTATTTTAGCGGTTGAATTGGTCACAAGCTGTTAGCAAGCGTTTGCCGAATCTGTTTGCATTTAGAAGAAATCGCTAAAATGCAATATTCAGTGAACATAAATGGCTACCACAATGGAGTTACGAAATTGTGTACTAGCTATTGCCTTATCAGGAATAGAATTGGACTAAATAAAGGAAAATACTTCTTCACGAATACGTTTATTGGAAAATAGGCGACTTTCACTACTTGTTTTACATGTACAACATAATAAATTGTAGGAATAAATTTAATTATGCACCTGCATATGATGAAAAATTAATATTGCATCATTTTATTTTAAAATAACTTAAGTCTCGTCCATATTTCACATAAATACAGTTTGTTTTGATTTCATATTTGTTCGAAACAAAACAGGAAATAAAAGTAAAGGTAAACATCCTGTGAACAAACCCTGTAACCGTCCTCCTGCCTCGGTTGCCAGAAACGTGCAAACACCCTCAGCCTGGTTGCAGCATGTTTGCAAACACCCTTGCAAACAGGAGCGCTAAAATGCTCTGTTCACAGGTACCGCTACCAAT
>PNEQ01000362.1:0-17555 GCA_003012365.1 Medauroidea extradentata
GCTTGCTCACCGCACCATTCTCCTTATGTGGTAGGCCGGGCACACTACCGTCAGGCGACCCCTCTTACACATCAACATTATTATAACTAGCAACCACGAAACCTCCCGGGATACCATTAGGCCTATGCTGACGCCGGTACTAGCAAAAAAAAAGATTCTACAATCAAAGTTAGTAACCAAATTTGGAAAAATTAAATGGGTAGGTAGGCCAAGTACCTTACATTAGTATTACAGATTTCGTTACTTCCCTTCATTTACATGTTCCCCACATTTACACAATTGTTCATTCATCCCTTAAAAAGTGTAGTACAAGAGTTCTAGTGTAATTTATTTCATATTGATCTCTTTATTTGAAACTCAATGGCTGCAAGCTTAATAGACGGAGCCCGATGAAGGGGCAGTGATGATGGAGGTAATATTATCAGCTGAGTATAGGACGTGCATGTAAATGTGGTTGCTTGCTGGCAGGACGCGACACTGTGGGCTTGTCTGGCAGCGATGGCCGCTCATGCCAAGCAACTGGAGACTGCAGAGGAGGCGTACGCTGCCATCGATGAAGTGGACAAGGTCCTCTACTTGCAGAACATCAAGGTATGTAACACATTAACACATATCTACTACTGTTTCTACCTCGTCATCAGTTGTAGAAAATATATTTTACTGGACTTACAAGGTAACAAACTTCCTAGATCCCTTCAAGAGGGGGAAAAACATATTTTCATTAAGGGGTGAGTAGTGTTGCCACTTTAGATTTAGAACTTTCATATCGTAATTCTTGCTTCAGATACATTTTAGAAAATTAACTTTGTTTGAGCATAAACTGTAAAGTGATACAATTTCTGACATCTCAAGGATTTGGTATATGTTAGCTCTGTTACGGAATCTGAAACTGTCCAAGGTGATTAATACTCTACTGTGTATGTTTCTACAGGATAGGCTAATACAGCCATTCCATCAGTAATAACTTAAACCACTGCATGTTTTAACATAGCTAGAATTTTAATAATGAATTTTGAAAAGTTTGTATAGTACTGTACTTTTTATTCCCAAAAACTAATAAAATTTTTAACAATATCTTGTAAACTACAAAATTTTAAACTCTTGTGTAGCATTTAATTTTCCTTAGATTTTGATAGTATAAATGCACTATAGCCATACACTTGATAAATACATGCTGATAGGAATTTCTTATTTTCAATACATGAATACTGTATGTTGATTTACAGAATCAAACCTTTAATTTTTTTATATTTGGCTGCTGGATAGTACAATCCTCATTAGGTGTTACGAAGTGTAAAAATTTACATTTCTTCTAGGTTTTATTGAAGAAGTCACACTGTATTCATTTCAACTGTAGCAAAGTTGGTTTTATTGTACTGTGGTGTTTAAAGAAACACTGGATGTGTATGTTTGGGTAAACATGTGTGCGGACTGTGATAGAAGGTACCGTTGACAGCAGCGCGGGTGGCGGAGATGGCCCTGCTGGGCGGCAACACCCAGGAAGCAGAGAGTGTGCTGCTGCAGAATGGCTTGGTGTTCCGCGCCATCATGATGAACCTGCGTACCCACAACTGGAACAGGTACGTGACAATGTTGGTCGTTAGCCAGGCCAGGATATGTGTCACTGAGCTGCCACTTTAAGAGCTGCGGTGTAGCACACTTTGCAGATATGAACATTCCCAGGCTTCTCAAGTGTGATTAATCACTGCAGCCAATTGATAAATCAGTAACTTGACACTAGATTACAGTATAGGACAGATTATCAGAACTGTTCTTTAATTACGGTAGAACCCTGATTTTACGAACTCGGATTTAATGGAACTTTGATTTAGCGACAAAATTTCCAAGAACTGTAACCTGGGGTTCCCGATTTAACAAACTCAGATTTGACAAAACCTCCGTTTAGCAAAAAGATTTTTGGGAATCGTGACATTTAATTAATTCAAGGTTCTACACTGTATTTTCTTTATCAATATCTCATGCAAAAATAATAAATTTCTTAGTACACAGTCTTGTTAGGTATGTTGTTTGTTGATTTACAAAAAATTAAATTTTATTTTGTAAAACCTCTCTATAAAGACTTTTCACGGTTTTTGAAGATAGGGTCATTGTATAGGGTATGTTGTTATAAAGAGGTTTTACTTTACAGTAAACTTTGCTTATAAGCCATTTCTATGCATCACTGCACTATTATATTCTATATTGTGACACACAGATATAATGAGGCAAAAATTTTATTTTAATTACTAAATAAAATTTTGATGTTATAGTTTCGAAGTTCACATCACAAAAACTTACATATCTATTAATTACTTTTGCTCACTAAGCACCAGCCGATAGGAGACTTTTAAATCCATTGCCATTAAATGTGTATAGCAGTTGTTGGGAACTTGTGACCCTTTGATTGAAAATTGTATTTGGAGACAAAAAGCTTGTTAAATTAAGAGTAATGCTACATTAAATATTCGTGAATTTTATGAGATTTATTGAGTGATTTTAATTCCTTAATTAAAAATTGTATTGTTTGTTTAGTAGACTAGTGTATTTATGCTATTGGTTGATTATGGTAAAATCAGCAACTCTGAAGCCCTAGTTAATTTTTTCCAGTCCTATGTATTTATATATTTTTTCCACCACTTGTTTTACATAAACATTGCTGTGTAAATAATAAAAACATAGCTTGGACATCATAATACTCGGATGTAAAATTCTGAGGCTATATTTTTACTATCTTTGAGTTGATCACTCCACTTTGCAGGTTAACTGGAGCATCTACAACAACTACGATTACAGTGAAATCTTCTTAAGAAGTTTCCTGCTTAATAAGACAAATAATTTTGCACCTTGTCTATATGAACATGTATAATTTAACCCTTTTAAGAAGTTTTCCTGCTTAATAAGCATTATTTCTTCCTGTCCCATCAAAAATGTCTTAACAGAGTTTTACTGTATCTGTAAAAATCCTGACTGATGTCAAAATTGCTGAATATCTGCGAAAATACTGATTATGCACGAAAATTCTTTACATCCTCAGTTCTTTGAATTTTATTTTACATTTGCTCTATTTAATGCAACTGCTGCACAAGAGGTAAAGCATGAAATTTGCTTTAATATCTAAAGAAATGAAAGGGGGCTAATGGTGTGTAAATTATCATTGTAGACTACCCATAATTGTTTATTATCCCCATTATCGCTTAGCATTTATAATCAGGAGTTGATTGAGGCAATTTTCAAAGAATATCGTGTATGAATTTTTGTTGTGAGTGTGACATAGCACTTTGCTGAAGGTCAGGCTATATCAGGAATGTCCAGTTGAAAAATAGTTGACATTTTTTGCTGAAGAGACCAATGCCCTATAGTCCTCAATACTGTGCTTTTGTATCTTGCGTATATTCTGTATATGTGTTGAGACGTCACTTCTGTCTTTCATCATTTGTAAGCTTTCCTCTGGTTAGCACAACGAACATAACAATACGTAATTAGAATGAATTATTTCAGTAAGCACGACACTGAAGCAATCAAACCTAGTGGAATGTGTGTGATGGCCATGGTGCGCAGCACTGAGGCAGCTGTGTGATGTTGCAGGGCTCTGGAGCTGGCAGCTAAACACAAGACACATGTCGACACAGTGCTGCTGTACCGAGCCAACTACCTGCGCTCCTTCAACAAACCAGAGACCAATGAGCGCTTCCTACACTTCTCTGCCGAGGTGCTGTTTGTCTCTCTTCTCTTCCCTGTTTTCCCGCTATCACAGTCGCTACTGTACTGTAACACATTTTGTAAATTTGGGGACCTCATAAGTTTCTTGCCATTGCCGAAACTTAATGTCAGTAATTCAGTTATAGTTTGTTAGTTCAAACCTCAACTCTTCAAGACTGGGTAACTAGTCTCAGGCAGCATTGTAGCATAATGGTGCTCAGCTACCAACTATCACCTGGCTGAACCAAGCCAAAAAACATAGTATTTTTATTTAAAATCAAATACATCAATTGGGCTCTTATCTGTGACTCATCATGTACAATGTATACTTATGCGAAAATGAGGGATACCGTAGTTATCAGTTTGTCACGAATCAGCACGTAAAGGTAAATAATAACTTAACTGCAGTTAATGTTAAAGTATTAAAAGAAAAAGGATCGTAATATTGGTTTTGTCTAGGTGCAGCCCATTAGTAAAATTTAAATAAGGATTTTCTGTACTTTAAGTGTACCGGTAATTATCATATGGATAATTTCCAGTATATGTTGGTACGTTGGTTTAACAAGGATGGCAAACTAATTTCATCAGAAACCAGCAATGTTTGGACTCTAGTTGATCATCATGTTATTTCCTCCTACCTTTCTGAGTGACTTTCGTGTGTCAAACTGACAGTTAAATAACTATATGTAAATTTGTTATTTACGTACCAAGAGTGTGGAAAGGTCATTAACAGGTAGATAGGCATGGTGCCTCTGGTATGTGGGTTTTTTCCACAAAGGCGGGGGGGGGGGAGGTGTTTGAATACACCAATGGCAAATTTCCCATCAGGCAGTACAAGTATAAAATATTTTAATCTTAACTATTGATTTTATATAACAAATGAAAATATCACAGATGTTCTATATAATTTTTAAATTAAATAAATATGGAATTATTAAAAGTTAAGTACTGCACCCAGCATCACTTTTAGGTCTCTGAGGACAAGTCCTGAGTTCCGCCATCTTGGGGATGGGGAAGGGGAAAGTCAAGGAGGGGAAGAATTCCCGTATTTGGACGGTGCACGGGGAAGAATGTTCTGCCTCAGGAAGAGGTTGGGAGCGGGGGACACGTCTTCATAGGCCCGAAAGTGATGAGTTTTTTTTTTTTATATAAGCTGAGTTGATGCAGCTATAATCGGAGCACGTACCGATTTTTAATTTTAGTTACAGTTCTATGAAAATGCGTGTAAAAGTAAATAAGAAAAGAGACAAGGGGAATAAATCATCAGCTAAGCTACAATATGCTGTCTTTCCTTCAGTAGAACGCCTCAGTGATCCCACGAAAATAACCCCAAATTCTCTACCACTGGCTATGCTGCGGCTGATAGTACCAAAACAGCACAGTGAAATCTCCTTACAAAGTACATGAAGCAAAGGGACTTGAAATTTACACTTCATATAGAAAATTACGTGTCTGTGTACATGTGCGTGGGTGCGTGCATGGGTGTGTATGTGTGGTGGTGGTGTGTGTGTGTGTGTGTGTGTATGTGTGTGTGTATGTGTGTGTATGTAGTATTTTCCATATTACCGTATTTACTCAAATACCCCTCGCCCTTAAATAAGCCTCGCACCCCGATTATTTAGAAAAACTGAAAAAAAAAAAAAAATATATATATATATATATATATACACACACACACACACACACACACAGTATTATTGAATAAGCCGCACACCAAACTTTCAAAACAAATTAGTATAACTTTCAACAAAGATTTCATGAATAATTGTGCGAGGGGTATTCAAGTAAACATGGTAAGTGTGATATTTATGGAAAACTCTCCATATAATTTGCATAGGTGTATTTTATAATGAAACCTACTTTAAACTGAAGTACACTACTGTACTTCTTATTGAGACTTTACTGTATACAGTGCCTACTACATAACACTTCTGAAGGTTGTCACGTCAACAACTGTTTCTTGTAGGAATTCACTGTATTTTAATACTCAGTAGAAACATGATTATCTGAGTCTCACTTATCCATGTTTATACATCATCCGAGTTGACTAAAAAAAAATAACAGCATGAAAATATTTTGTCAAACTTTTACCTTTGCCAGGGATTTACAAACGTTTTGGCTCTGTGGCTTATCTCAGAAGCAAGAAGGAATCCATATTGCTAGCTGGTTATAGTTGTAGTGAAGAAAAGTATTACTGTTGATAAAATACATAAGTTTATTACATACAAAAATGTGTACAAGGCTTGATTTATTTGTAAAGATTGGTGGTCTTGTTAATGTTCTTCAGTAAAAAAAACACAACAGCTACTGTTTTGCATGTGAAGATAGTGTAATGTTCAGTGGTTGGTATTTTTAACTAGATTAATTTATTTAATCTAGCAAAAACCATTTGAAAACTCATTAAAATTATGGGCTCATATTTTAGTTACAAATATTTTTAGGATGAACACAAGGATTTTTAAATTTCTGTTAAGTGGTATTTTATCGACAATTACATTAAATTAGGTAGAGAACAGTTATTACAACCTGAAGTAGGTAAACAAGTGGGTGGGCGAGACACGTCATGCGAGGAATACTGGCTTGGCGCGGCTCGGTATGGCCCGGCGCTGTAGTTCGACACGGCATTCGGCATGCCCTCGCTGCTACTACTGTAGGCAGACTGGCAACCGGTTGGCAAAGCGTAAAGAAGCTGTAGCTGTACCTGCTCAAAATTATTATTATTATAATTTTTTTTTTGTGTAAAATAATGTACGGGTGGTAGATAGGTAAATACAGAATTAGGCCTATAATTGAACCGTGAATTTATCATGTGATATTAATATATTAGATTAGACATTTTCTCTGAATATTTGATAACTTTTTTTTAAACTCGGCTGTGTAATGTCTTATCTTCATTTTGAAACTCTGCAACTATGTATTACGTAAATAGGTACAAGCAGCAAATACAGCGGTAGCGGTAACGTAGCGGATTGGTGGCACGCATGTTCCGTAGGACGCCTGCGAATACACTGCCAAATTGGCACGCTTGAGCCCAAGGGCTGGCCGGCGCCGGCGTGGTGACGTCACCTGTCTGCCGGCTGTGATATTGATAGAGATCACACTCCGTCTAGCAATAACTGCACGTTTTTATGAATTAGGTTCACGTTTACGTCTGTATCGGTGCTAATGAAAGTGTACTGCCTGTTTTATAAACGTATTTATTTATATTTGGTCAAAACTGTATGTAAAATGGTTGAGCCCGATTGTAAGCAGAGTTGGGATTTTTGACAGTCTGAAACTGTAATAAATGGTTGGCTTACAATCAAGTCAGTACAGTAGGCCCTACCTACTTTGCAAAAAAAACTTAGTTCAATGTTGATTTTTATAAACACATAAGTTGTTTTCAATGGTACAGCCCAAACGAATATGTTGTTTACGTAAGGAAAATAATGGGAACCAAAAATTGTGTATTTAAGGGGATAATGTAATTCAGGGGAATGTAAAATCACAGTACCACTGTAACTGTACTGGTACTCTTAATACAATGCAATACTTTTTAATGGAAAGCTGCATAAATAAGATTTTATTTTTGTTGATTGCATTACAATGTACTACAGTAGGTTTTTTCCATCATGGATGTTTGTTTGTTTAAACTTGCAGGTTGAGTTGGATGAAGAGAAAATAACCAAGAAAGTAGAGTTTGAGTATGAGAAAGAGAGAGATAATGGCTAGAAGCACCAGACGCAAGCAGCAGATGGAATCAGAACTATTTGACACGCACAGTGTTCCAAGCCAGCACCGCACATCTGACATCACACTGCACTTGTCGTTCCTACACGTGTGTGATTATAATGTGTTTGTTATTTAATTTATTATGTAATTTATTTTGTATAAAGTCCAATGTGACGTTATCAATAATACCTACATGGCTTTCCATTTCAATTTTTATCCTCTTTCCCTGTTTCTCATATGCCAAATTAATAGATTGTATGTGTTTGATAGTACAGAACTAACCAGTTCAGTTTATCTTTGGACTGTTTCAGTAGACTACTTTAGTAGCCCGAGACCAACCAGTTGTGTATCATGTCATATGTCATTACGAAAGTCGCACTGTTTGCTTTAAAGACAAATTTATCACCTTCCATTTGTAGGATTTCTGCAGTGAGGCATTGGAGAGATATTGGCTACATTTGGATTAAAGAAAATTTACAAACTGATATTTTTACAAATAAATATTATACATAATTTAATTTTTGAAACAGGCCTAGGTGGCAGTCATATCAGAAATAGGTACACACAATACCTAATAACATACATTCAACTTGAATCATTATCTTTAATATGGAATCGAAACAGTTTGAACGTTATCAGATGCTACAATGTTTTCTTACTCTCATACACTAGGCCTAATGAATTTTTCTGTAAACATGCAGAAAAAAACAATTGTAGAAGGATAGGAGATACGAGCTTTCTGCCACTGTCTTGCAAGAAGAGAAGTAAGCAGGTTCCAAACTTCAAAAAAAGGTTCACTGCTTTCAAGAAATACACCAAAGTAAATGGTTACACTGGATGCATAAATTATTGTGATGTGATCATACAGGTTTACATTTACAATAACCTTTATTTGAAATATTAAATTGATTGCTTGTATTTTTCATTACACGTGGTAACCTATTCTAACGGGCCATAAATATTGCTTGCTTATAAATGAGATTGGCAAAGAAAGTTTCATGCATACATATATGTTAAATATGGATATCTTCAGATTACTTAAGACCAAAAAGTTACATTCTAGTACCTTACAAAACAATGCCAAAGCAGCTTGTCAAAATGACAAGATATGTTGTCACTTAATGTACATGTAAGTACTTGTACATCTGTCTCTCAAGTTAAAATTTCTTATATTTAGATTTGTATCGGTGTCGTGGCAAGTGTTAAACATTTAAAATTTTTTTCAATACCAAAATTTTTTCAGCAGTAGTAATTTTTATAATATTGGTGATTTTCTTATAACTACAATACTGCACTGGCGTTGCAAAACTAACACCTTACGGCAGTCAAGTACTTGCCCTTGAACAACAATGAACTTCTTTGGTAAATAAACATTGTATGAGGAGGATATTTAAGAGCCGGGGTAACGTATCCCGAGCTGCAGATTTACATTTGGGCGCCTATAGGCATCTACGTGCCACAAAGAATTACTTGGAATGAGGCCTTACAATAGAGAAGCGCTGGAATGAGAATAGCAGGGTAAATGGGAGATCCCAGAGAAAACCTATTGAACAACGCATCATCTGTCATGTTTCCTGAACGTTAAAATCCAAGGACAAAACCTGCTGGGAATCAAGCCCGAATCACCTTGCTGGAAAAGGAATGATCTGATCAGTCGCCCCCTTCTTCTTTAATAAAAATAATAAACTTGCCTAATGTATTTTTACCTACAAAACAAATTACTAAAGATGACGGAATGGTATTTTCGAAACAGCACGCGTGCTCTGTATTATTTTTTAAATCCCTCCAATATAGTCAAGAATGTTTTTTACAGACTTCTGTTTCTCGAAATGCAGTGAATTAAAACAACTGAATCTACATGTATGATAAGAAGTATTCATTGGACATTGCTTAGCTTTCACATCCTGTAATCTTGTAGGGCTGCCACTTGAAGTCTCACAGTAAAAGCAGTAAATATGTGAGAATGTATGCACGCTAGTACGTACACTGCCTTACATGTAGAAGCAAAGGTGCATTTGATGAGCATGTTAGGGTTGACTCTTGTTTCTCGTGACCTCCCTCTGTCTACTTCTCTGCCTCATTCTTCTGCTCCTCTACTGCCAGACAATCAGGGCTCTCTGACCTCTCCACTGGCCCAGGCGGCGACTGGGATAATCTCGAATTCAGTGAGGAGCGGCCATCCACCATGTGTCTTCTCTTCGTCTTCCTCTTTGGATGAATAGCGGAATGGTTATGTGGATATAACCTAACCTCCATACGAACACGCCTACTCCCGTTGGGTGGATGTACCCTCTACACCTGTCGAAAGATGATGTGAGGGTGAGGAGACAAATTGTCGGGGTGGGTACATGTGTTGGGATTGTGTTTCTTGCTGGTGGTTGATGTCATGTTGGTAGCCTCAGGGTCCATGTGTGGTTCAGAGCGACTACTGTCAAGGTTTCGTGTATGCGCGCCTCTGTTTCCTTGTGGGCTGGTTCAGGCATTTCTCTGGTTGCTTGTGGTTCACCATGTGTCATTTAAATCTGGGGGGGGGGGGGGTTCCACAATGTAGGGACGGTTCCTTAAACAAACCCCTAGTGTATTTCCTTCCTTGTTTTCTTGTACCTTAACCAAAATATTGCAGACGTTCAAAGCCATACAAAACACCTAGGAGATTTTTTAAAAAATAATAATAAATAACAGAAAGATACTTGCTCATGAAGAAATGGAGCTGTGGATCAAGTTTCATAAATTGCTGCTACAGTATTTGTATTTCATGTCTAGAATGAGGTCCCTCAACGACCTTTGTGATGGTTATGTCAACTACGTCAAAAATGTCTGAAGAAAAATTTTCGTTATTACTTTCCTTTTGTACTGTTTACATATATTAAGGGCTTTTTGCAAGACATATCCTGCCTACTTCACCATCAATCATTCGTCTGTCCTATGTCGTGATTATCCTTGTTACTCTACTGTGCTATTCTACAATTATCAACATAACTTCGCAGAGCACAGTTACTTATGAAGTCATTTATAAAATTAAACTTCTTGAAATAATAATACAAACTATCTCTTTAAGGTGAAACAAAGGCAGCTAGGCAACTAATTTCATATTAAAAGTGAAGAAATGCAAGTACGTACAGAGTTCTGTGAAGCTTGATAGTTACACATATAAGAAGGATGATGCGCAGAAGCACATTTCGCCGAACACGTTGGCTTCCTTGGGGTGAAGAACAGTGTAGGACTATATACCGCAGTGGAAAACTAGGTGAGTTCGTCAACGTTGTCATTACTGCTTTTTCCTTTTTGTGCCTATAATATGCAGAACATCTCCAGGTGGCCAGCTCTGTTTTGATATGTTATATTCTATACACGACAAAGTGAGCATATTTTATGTGTTCTTGTAAGGAGTAACAATTAAAATAATATTACATTGTGGCATGATGTTGAGTATGTTGCAATCCATATGCTAGGTTTATTACTTCAATGTCTGTCTTTATATTTTCAAGTAATGTAAAAATTCTAATTGGCTGAAATGAAAAATAAGAAAAACGAGGGCTTCAAAAGTGATTGCTTTGCTGTGAATATCCTAAGCTTGATGAGAATCACCAAAGTACGGGAGCTCAAATTTGAACTGGCTGGTTTCAAATATTTAAAAGAAAGTTAATTTTTTTCTTCTTGCTATGCCCTGTAGTGAAATTTGGAAAATGAGGTGCTTCCAAACAACTTCCCCCTTACCTTCAGTCAGCCAACCTCATCCTTCCCACAAAGCATGCATGCATGCAGAAAGTACTTCTCAACTTGCCGGGGCAAGCTTGATTCAAGCTTGAAACAAGCTGACTTTGCTATTAGGGTGACTTGCCTTCTGATCCTGAAAGATACCACAGTGATGTATAAGTCGGATCACACACCACCTACCGAGACGACCCGAGAACAATGCATTATTTGATTCCTAGTGGGACCAATTACTTCCCACCCTTGCTGTCCATTTTTTTCATTTTACTCTATGCAAGTCATCCTCACCAGGACTTCCGACCTCGTTAGGTGCTGGCTAAATTCTCTCCACTTCGATGCAGAACAAAGGAAAACAAGAGTTGTGTGTTTTGTATAACTTCAGTACAGCATATAAAAAGTATGCACCCATAGCAAATGTTAAAATTTTGTGAAATTATTTCAAATGGAATATAGGTATTCAAAGACTGGAGGGGCGGGCAGAAACTGTTTATCGTTAAGGAACCAAAGAATCAAAATTCGAAAATGTTTCTTTTTATTGCATGAATTTGTAAAGTAAATAAATATTGTGAATAGGAACAGGGGATGGCATGCCGCTACAAGTATTCTGCTTGCACCTTTTCAACCATAATTCTGACTACGAGATGTTGTGGCAGGTCATCGTCAGCCCTCAACCTAGAGGACCAGGGATGAATGCCATATGACAAGAAATAAAACACTACAGACAGAGCAACGACAGACTACAGGGGTGGGTGAAATGGAAGTACCCCAAGAAAACCCATCGGCCAATAGCAACATCTGTTATATTCACAATTCACATGTGAAAATTCCGGGACCAACCTCCCCCCCCCCCCCCAGACCGCCAGGGGGGAAGCGAGAGGTCTGGCCACTTACAAGTTTTAAATTTAAATTAGTGGTTCAGTTGCAAATAATACAAAAATCATTCTACTGCGCACACGATGGTAGACAGCCAGTATTTTCTAGTCAATCAGAAATGATCATGAGGTTGTTTGACCCCATTGACCTCTGGTACTGCCGACGACGAATTTAATTGATGGCATGTAGGGAAGGTGAAGAGGTTGCGAGGGGCGTAACTTCGTGCGAGCCGGAAGTACACGATGGTTGCCGAAGAGAGGCGGGCACGTTATCGCGGAACTTGTGTCTCGGGAATATAAAAGTTGCTCTTTGTTCGGCGTTGTTCGGGGAGCTTCGCCGGTATTCGAGACGTGGTGGGGGCGGAGCGGGGCGGTGCGACGCTTCGCCACTGCTCTTGAGGCAGGAGCGGTAGCTCCGCCACTGTTAGCAATTTTGTTATTATTTCTGCCAGTAAAACTGGCAAAATAGCTTTATTTTGCACCTTCAAACTCGAAGGTCCCCGGAGGAGGACCCCCGGACCCCCCGCTTTAATTGGAGCGGATGGATGAACCAATGGGTCTGAAATACTTAGAGCTCCGGCACTGAAAATTCTGGCACTGCAACACTGGGCGTCTCCCCTTCCTTTCCCCGTCTCCCGTGACAGTTTAGATTCGTTTAAATACCATAAAAAATCAGTTCGCTTAGTCGAAGAACGGTTTTGTTGAAAGAACAGTATTTTTAAGCACTTAAACTGTCACAAGGGACGGGGAAATGTTGGGAAGGGGTCTGCGCAAAACATGGTGCGAGGGGTGACGGCTCAAACCGCGAATGGTGGAGCTCCACGATCTTTGCCGAACAAAGAGCCACTTTTATGCTCCCGAGACGCCAGTTATCGCGGACAGCACGATGCGCGCCTCCGCCTTGTCTGCTGAAAGACAGTCTACAGTGGGTCTTCGTATTGAAACCATCTGTACCGTACCGAGCATAACACAGCAAGGTGCGTCCAACATTCTGTACCGAGGTTATGGTATGTGTCACGAACGAGAGGCAGGCAGTAAATGTCATTTCAAGAATTAAAAGACATGCTCCTGTTTCTGCTACTTTCGCGATCATCATTTTTTTTTAAACCTAAACGACAGTAGATATCAGAAAATCTGTCCAGCAGTTTTGTTTACAATGGTTTCACAATGTTGACTAATTTTTTCAAGATAGTAAATACTATGGTTTTAGCTAATCACGTAATCAACTAAATGTTTGTTAGTTGATTTTTTAGTAGAAACCGGTTAATTTAGAGTCTTAAATAAATTAGCTATCACGAAAAAAAAATCATCGTATAGAAAACTGTCAAACAGATTGGTGTTTTCTTGTTGAAGTGTTAAAAAATAATTATAACAAAAACAGGAGCATGGCTTTGAATCGAATGTTAAATTTTTGGTTAAACGATTATTTGACTTGCTGAGTGAGCCAGTAAAAATGAAACAACTGTTATGGGGTCGTAAAATGTCATGGAACCTAAATGGTGATTCACGTCAGAGAAGATTTATGCCTACATAACTGTCAAATGATCGCACTCGTTCGTAACAACATAGGATATGTGTGTGGTCTCTCAACTGTGATTGCCAAAGTACGGGCGACATAGCCAATGGCGTGGGGGTTCCTGGCGCCTGGATCATACGTTAGGCGTATTTTAGCGGTTGAATTGGTAGCGGTACCTGTGAACAGAGCATTTTAGCGCTCCTGTTTACAAGGGTGTTTGCAAACATGCTGCAACCAGGCTGAGGGTGTTTGCACGTTTCTGGCAACCGAGGCAGGACGGTTACAGGGTTTGTTCACAGGATGTTTACCTTTACTTTTATTTCCTGTTTTGTTTCGAACAAATCTGAAACCAAAACAAACTGTATTTATGTGAAATATGGACGAAACTTAAGTTATTTTAAAATGAAATGATGCAATATTAATTTTTCATCATATACTGGTGCACAATTAAATTTATTTCTACAATTTATTATGTTGTACATGTGAAAAAAAAATAGTGAAAGTAGTCTATTTTCCAATAAACGTATTCGTGAAGAAGTTTTTTCCTGTATACAGTCCAATTCTATTCCTGATAAGACAATAACAAGTACACAATTTCGTAACTCCGTGGTGGTAGCCATTTATGTTTACTGAATATTGCATTTTAGCGATTTCTTGTAAATGCAAACAGATTCGGCAAACGCTTGCTAACAGCATGTGACCAATTCAACCGTAAAATACGCCTGGGGTGATTATGAAATCGAAAACACTGTTTACCATCACATGCCATGGCGATCCAGTTTCGACCTGGATTTATAGCATGTTGGGAATCTTGCCAGACGATGCAGTTTGTAGGCGGGGTTCACCCCTCTCCTCCCGTCGCCCCTACAAACACCCTTTTTCGCCCCTCTCTAAAGAGATAGCGAAATCCCCTCTCTTTACGTACGTAATAGAATTATTTTTGTGATATAATGGCCGTGATTGATAGGGCCCTTACCACGCTTCAAGCCGTTGAAAACTGCATCGTGGAAGTGACGTCGGTCAAGAGCTCATACGCGCCCTAGAATAAGCCACTTGTCCTCGAGCTCTAGATCCTAATGAACAAAATGCAACCTACTTCGTGAAGGGTTTAGGGCTCAAGGGCACGTTGCACTGAAGTCGAACACGGCCAGTATTTGCAAGTAGACCACAAATTTAAAAATTATAAAATGTGTTAAGTTTATTTTTATTTCCCATTTTCTCGACACTTTCCACCGCGCCCTTTATTGTGGCCATTCAACTTGTGTAGCCGGCATTGTGGGGTCGGTTCTGCGAGTGCGAAGCCACGTCTTACCTTAGTTCATATTCCTCGAGGTAGACCGAGCAAGATGAGGTGGTGATAGCTCTCTCACTCGACAGGTCGTGTATTCGATTCCCTAGGTCTCACCTTCCTGAATTGTGTTCTCTGTAGACTACTTAAATCGCCCCCAGCGAAAACTGGCACTGTTAAGTACCTATAGGACATGGTCAAATTCTCAACCGTTTCCTGCCCTTCATGTTTGAATTAATTATGTAAAGTAGATGGACAGTCTACATAGAATAAACAAGAAAAAGTGTAATCCTAGAGAACCGATTTATTTAACCAACATTTCAGCCAATTATTATCCCAAGAAACATTTATTTAGCGTAATATCGTGCGATGAAACCAACGTTGCAAAGTTACTGCGTCATAAATTGTTCACTAAGAACTCGTCATAGGTAACAAATTTATTCATAAAATTGACAAGAACTAACTTAATTTTTCAGGATTTTTTTTTATATCGACTTTCAAATGTCAACCAACTTTTGTAGATATCCGTTCCGTATCATGTGTGAAAGCAGCAAGGTCGAGGTTAGTACGCGTGTACACATACAACATAGTCTCTATGTGCTAGGACAATGAACTGACATGCAGTATCTATTTCCGTAGTAGCCTCCTTTATCAGACGTTCAGCGGTGACCCTATCATTTTATGACGTCAATATAAAGATAAAGGAATGTTATATGTCACTCCGGTTGTTACAGAGAAATTCAAACTGCGAAACGATATGTTCACAACTACAGAATGAAGGGTAAGGAAAGTTCGTTTCTGACAAAAAAAAACGTACTTAAACGGCCCTGGTAACTCGAATAGGTTACTTGTCGTAGTTGAAGAGGCGTACCAAGTGACAACTTAAGCAATTAAAAATATTTTAAATAAAATAAAGATTTGAAATTATGTAAGCTTATGTGTACTAACGCATGTAATTAATTTTTTTTTTTTTTTTTCGAAAGCTAATATGAAATAACAAGAGTTCTGAAGATGGCAGCGACGTTAGAATAAAAATATACTTAATTTCTTGTTCTGATGTTGGAGGCATTGTAGGGGCAATTCGTGCCAACTTCGAACATCTTCAGTAAATATAAGATTCTCATTAACGTAATACGTAACTCTGTTAAACTGTGGAGGCACTGTTCTTCTGCGCAGACAACCCCCTCCCTCTCTCTTTCCCACACCCCTTTGACGGTTGATATTAGTTTAAGTTCACTATGTAGTTAGCCGTAACGACTTCACCATGTAAGTGCCTATAGGCACAATGTACTGTATTCTTAAATTATACTCGCACGCAGACGAAATTCAACAACGTCGCACGATTTGACACGCATTATAATTAAGCTCTGTGCCTGTTTGACGGCAATGCTGGGGACATTAAATATCGCATTTTACGGCTGTAAGGCAAATTGTGTACCTACGTTGCGTCTGGTTACGTTGCGGTGAAATGTAATTAAATACGCACACGAAGAATTGCAAAAGTCACGTAAGTTGCACAAAATGGTTGTAGATATGCGCCTGTCAAATACTTTGGCACAAGGACATTTGCTTTGTTTGTGCATGCGCAGTTAAAAATGTAGAGATAGTGGGGTTGCAAGTGGATTCACGCCTCGTCGACAGTGAGGTCATATATACGTGGACACACAGCTTGGTACTATGACAGCAGCTGGGAGAGCAGTCGGCCACGGAACTATCCCAGCATTCACCTGGAGCGACTTTGGGAAACCACAGAAAACTGAAATCAAGATGGCCGGAGCCAGGGATCGAACCGGGGTCCTTCCTAATGCTAGTCTAAGGCCGGATTTACAGATTGGCCAAACGCCCGACCTTGGAAGGAATCGACCAACATGTAACTGGTGCTTGGTTGATCTCGGAATGTTGGCTGCGTGTTGGAAGCGTTTGCCATTCATTGTCGGGTTTTCGCCCAACGTCAAAGGGATTGACGTAAGCGCTGGTGTTGACTTGGATTTTTACATATTGGGCTATGCATTCCTGTTAGTTATTTTCGTCGATTCGTAGTTTGAACGGGAAATTAATACTTAAAATCTGGCGACAGATGCGAGGTAAAGGATAACATTTTTTTTTCTGTCTGTAAACTTCAAATGTGCACACAGCATAAAAGTTGTCGCAGCAACTGCCACGTTTATTCTTATCCTGCATAGCCTTCGCTCAAAATTGGCGATATGACTGGCCAAGTAGAATTGGACCGGTGTCTAAATGACGGCTGGTCATTCCTCAGCTATTGGCCTATTTACCTTCCAAGATTGGCCCAATCTACTGGGCCAGTGTTTAAATCCGGCATAACATGTTACCGTTGCTCTACCTAGCTCGGTCAAATTGGCAGAGGTACCTTCAGTTCCAAGTGTCTGTAAAGCCGGCTTTACACATTGGCCCAACACCCGACCTTGGAAGGAATCGACAAGTGTGTAAATGGTGCTTGGCCGATCTTGGAATGTTGGCCAGGTGTTGGAAGCTTTGCCATTCATTGTCGGTTTTTGGTCCAACCATCAAAGGGATTGGCGTATGCATTGGCGGTAACTTGGTCGGTGTTTACACATTGGTGCATGCATTGGTGTTGCGATTTTACATTTTTTTGTTGTTTGAGAGGGCAATATTGTTATTTGAAGTGTTGAAATGGATCAGTGGACATTATTCTGCACATGTACATAGAGTATGAATGTAGTTGCAGAAATTTCCGAATAAAGTTGACCCTCAATTTTCATGGAATTTAAAT
>PNEQ01000362.1:17655-33629 GCA_003012365.1 Medauroidea extradentata
TACTTGGGCCAATGTGTAAATCCGGCCTAAAGGTTCTGCGCCTGAGTTATGACGACACACTATAGCAGGAAGGGACACGAAACTGGGACCTAGGTGAGGAAGACATGAAGTTTGAAACAATGGCGTAAGTTAACAGAGAAAACTCTCTTGTCAGA
Source organism: Medauroidea extradentata (assembly GCA_003012365.1). Taxonomy (NCBI): domain Eukaryota; kingdom Metazoa; phylum Arthropoda; class Insecta; order Phasmatodea; family Phasmatidae; genus Medauroidea; species Medauroidea extradentata. Next base: position 17,811 of record PNEQ01000362.1, read on the forward strand.
GGCTATGTTAGCCATTGTTTCCCACGGACTACTCGAACCCGGTTCCCCTGGATGAGAGGTGACTTCACAGTTCTTTTAAAAGGCATAGAGTTAATAACAAAAAAAATTAGTTTGCCCTCGGACGTTCAATTCCGAGCAGAATGAAATATATTTAGATTGTGTGTTTATGCGGCTGTGGTTATACAATAAATGGCGGAAAGATGGAAGTTGGTTTGGAGGAAAACGTAACATAGGCTTTGAAAGTGCTTATTTTATCGTAAATGGGCATCTTTTTTATTAATTAAGCAGGTATAAATTAGAAACTTCAATAATAAGACTTCAGTACTATGTGCTCAAGTTAGCATTGTTTAAATATCAAAATACCAAAAAATATATATTTTATACGCTTAAAATTCCAAATTCAGGGGGGAGGACATTGCCCCCGTCCCCCTAAACGACGCCTCTGATTCCTTGTAAAAATACATTTGTACTAAGAGCACCATAGTGAAAGTTGCATCTTAGGACGGGACCTACTGGTAAACTGTTCTGGTTGAATGTCTCGTCAAACGCAGTGTCAGTCCTTTAAAATTGTAAACACGTCTTTTCTAGACTGCCGTCTCTGGGGAAATACCATTCTGATTCATAAAACAGGAACAATGAAAGCGTTTACGGTCTACTTGCGATAGATTCAGTTTTACCGGAAACCGGCGTTACTTTGCGGTAGCAGGGCTGACATTGTGCTAATCATGTTTTGTTTTAGGATGGTTGAGTAAGAAGCAAGTAGCTCAATTTAAATACTGAAAGCCATACGTTTAGTCAATCCACATGCATTTTGTAAGCTACCCAGGTTTACGGCAGGCTCACAGCTTTGTCCCAGAGAAGGAAGATCTATATAATATAGCACCACGGGACCATTTTATTATTCTGCTCACTAATTCGGTGCAATTCTTGACGCGCGCAACAGTCTCGCCTGTACGGCATACCTTCTCATTGCCTCTTGCTGATAACAAAGCTAACCTTTAAATAACACTGCGTACAGCAATTTTCATAGTCATATTTTTTTGTATTTGTATCAGATATTTTTTTTTCTTATTTTAGGTGAAAATTGTAACTAATTCTTGCTCTTAGTGCATTTTTTGTAGCCCTAATAACGTAAATATTTTCATTCTGCGGGTTTATGTCAGCCCACGACATCGTTATACACTGTGGATTTTCTTCAGCTTGGTAGTCAGTTGGTTTTAGTTGCATACATAAAATCGTAAAATGCAAATTTTGACGTTTACAAGTCATTAAGGAAAACAATGAGAGATACAATAATTTCACAAGGACAAGATTTTGTCACAATTTTTGTCTAAAAATAAGAAAAAATAAAAATATGACTATAAAAATTGCTGTAGATAGCACCCTTAAGCCTACTGATGAAACAATTCTTGCCGTTAGTGAATTAAGGGGCTTACATACATACTCTTAAAGTGTGTTGCAGCTATTTTTTTTTACGAAACTATTTGACGCGCGTTGTATTTTATATCTACGAAAAGAACACACACTTCAAACTTTGTCGCTATAGTTTTAAAAATTCGTAACGTTTGTTAGAAACATCATTTACGGGACCCTCAAAATGGCCAAAAATGGGGTTTCCAGACTGTCGTATCTGGTAAAATAACAACCTGATTTAAAAAACACAACTATAGAAACAATCGTTAGACGTTGAACTATGCTGGCCACAAATAATATAATGTTGTCGTCGCTTAGTCGCATAGGAAACAGTATAATAGTGAAGTACTGCACGCCATCTGAGTGGCTTGCACGGAGAGGCGATAATGCACTATATACGTCTGTCAACGGCGACCTTACCACTCCTGCCTCACACTTACAAACACATCCTATCTAGGGAGGCACCTTAATAATTTACGAGACCAGAAAGCCCCTCAACACTATTTTCTGCCGGAGTAAAATAACCACCGTTTAAACTCTCGGTTTTCAAAACTTTTTTTTTTTTAATCCAGATGACAACCAGCAGCGTATAGTTGCACGGTAACTTTGTTGCAAATTAGTTTCACTATGTGATGTGATTTATCAAGACGAACGGTAAAAATAATTTAGGTAATTTAAAAATTAAAAGTAAATTTCGTTGAACAAGCAGTTAGTATTTTGGCCATTAAAAATTGTAGTACGTAGTTGAAACCAGCTATAACAAAGTTACACGGCGATTTTACGATACCGACTCCTGTTTACTTTTTAAAAAATAATTGTCGTCAAAAATGTACAACCTTTGACCCAAGCTTAAACTTAAGGAGTCTGTCTGGCTGGCGTTCGATCTACGCGCATTTACTGTCAAAAGTTACGTTTTTACTCAGAGACCAGTAAACCTTACATAGTCCACAATGCTTGTCTAGACTATCTTGTGAATATGACTATCGAGACACGTACACTGCAAGCATTATTTTAAAGCCCTCAAACTTGGCAAAAATAGTCTTATTCAGGTGGTTGTTTCTCAAGATACCTGTAACGGATTCGTTGTAAATAGAGATCTACGACTACGCGAGAATTTTACGCCACAGCGCTTGGCTCGTGGCAATGCGGCGTTTGATGCACGCTTCAAGGTCGCCCATATAGCTCCGTCACAGCCAAGCACCTAATTGCACTCGCTCGAATAATTATCAAAACTGCCATAAAAACCGCCAGAGGTCGACCTCCATAGCAGTGGTTATGCAACCCGGCAGTACATCATCCAGAGATCTTTCATCATGACATGTCTAGTTGTGAGATCTCTTCTTTCAAGTTTCCTGTGTCTTTCAGCAACGTCTTTTTTCTAGTCATTGTTGATTATTAACACAGGCAAGTTTTTCTTCGATCAACTGTTAGCATATGATTTCGTGAAATGCCATAAAAAATTTTCCTGCAGGTTTTGCTTCCTTATTTATTCTTGCACTTATTTGTTACCAAAAATGTGTAAATTTTTCTGAAATAAATTAATTCAATACATCTTAAGTAGCAAAAATTTATTTATCTACCGTGAAAACGGGCTGACGGCGAGCCGTTATTGCATAGGCATTTGCCACAGAATAAAGTTTCTACCTAGCAGTCGTGTGAAATTTCGGATTCGAAAGTGCTTGAAAGTAAAACCCGGTACTCACTATACTTAATTCTCTACTCAATACCGTAGGCCTACTTAATTCTGTTAATAAAGGAGGAAAATTTATTTGTCATGTTGGTGGTTATGTTCCATAAATTACAGCAGTAAAATTCTCGGAAACTACTTCGTAACAAAACTTGCATGTAGTTGTCAAATAAGTAAAACTGTCTTGTATTATTTAGGTTTCGTAACATCCGACGGTCGTTTGTTCAGTAGAAAACAAGAATTTTATTTCTAATCAAAGGATATTGGCAACCCTACATGAGTACTTCACATGCGCGGTGACTGAAATTGTGCATTGCTCATGCGTGTGAACATACACTGCGACAGAAATTAGGACGGGCTGTATCTGTGAAATTAAGTACGGAATTGTCTGTAACCAGCATGGTTGCGGTACACAGTAGGCGTATTTTAGCGGTTGAATTGGTCGCAAGCTGTTAGCAAGCGTTTGCCGAAACTGTTTGCATTTACAAGAAATCGCTAAAATTCAGTATTCAGTGAATATAAATGGCTACCACCATGGAGCTACGAAATTGTGTATTTGTTATTGCCTTATGAGGAATAGAATTACACGGTATAAAGGAAAACACTTCTTCACGAATACGTTTATTGGAAAATATGCTGCTTTCACTATTTTTTACATGTACAACATAATAAATTGTAGAAATAAATTTAATTATGCATCTGCATGTAATGTAAAAATAATATTCCATCATTTTATTTTAAAACAACTTCAGTTTCGTCTATATTTCACATAAATACAGTTTGTTTTGGTTTCAGATTTGTTCGAAATAAAACAGGAAATGAAAGTAAAGGTAAACATCCTGTGAACAAACCCTGTAACCATCTTCCTGCCTCGGTTGCCAGAAACGTGCAAACACCCTCGGCCTGGTTGCAGCATGTTTGCAAACACCCTTGGCCTGGTTGCAGCATGTTTGCAAACACCCTCAGCATGGTTGCAGCATGTTTGCAAACACCCTTGTAAACAGGAGCGCTAAAATGCTCTGTTCACAGGTACCGCTACCAATTCAACCGCTAAATTACGCCTACTGTCACAGTGCTACTTGTATTGAATTAGTGGAGAGTGGAAGTTCTAAATGATCCAAGTGCCAAAAATATGCTACCGAGTGAAAGGGGCAAACAGTGCTGTAAGGGCATGCATACATATGGGACATGCAATCTTTAAAATAATATAAAAACTATTAAGAAAATTATAGGAACTTAGTTCTTACAGCAAAACACTGGCACATTGTTTATTTTTATGTAATTAACTCAATTCGGTGTATTTTGGCATTTGGATAATTTAGCATTTCCACTGTACAGTTGTGGGTAGTGTGTACTGGGATTCAGCTTTGATACTTCAGAGTTCAGGTTGTTGAAGACATGAACAGTGTTTCTCTTTGAAACATTTATGTGCGCAGGAGCGAGGAGTCTTGGCTCCAACACATTTATTTCTATAACAGTTTAAGGCAAAACAAATCATTAACTGAAGACTTCCGAGGTTCCTCTTCTCGGACGGAGAACGTATGCGACGAGTTGTCAACGTTTCAATACAATTACAAGGAAAAGAAATCATGCATAAGCTAACTCATGTAATTAACAAATATTTTTGTTTAGTGCGTTGAAAAGTTAAATATAATAACGAAAGTCATATTATGACCATTACAGTTCTGAAACGTCTCCCACAACAATTCATGACGTACCCAGAGTTTCTGATATTAGCAACGGTAAATGTTGGAAATGATATCCTCTTGCTTCCATACACATATGCATACGTCAGATCAAGCAGTGTCGCGTTCTGTCACATCCGCCATAGAAGGTATAAATGAAGGTATCGGCATACTTGTATCCATAACATCAAACATTACGTTTACTACAGGTTACTTAACTTTTTTTAATAACTCAAATACTAAGGTTTTCTAGTTCAATGTTTATATAAAAATTGTTTTCCCTTGGTTTGGTGCAAGATACCCACCTTAAAAGTTTGTAAAAGTATTTCAGAAACATCCTGTATACTAAAGGGATTACATATTTAGTAACTTGTTTTTATTTTTACACACAAAATCTTTACTAATAACAAATCGAAATGTAGTTTTTTATTATTAACTAAAGCGCAGTCGTGATGAATCATAATTCCGGGAAATAAAACTGATACTTTACATTTGCACAAGAGTTCTTACTGTGCATCTTAAAGAGCAAACACAAATCGGTCATCTTTAACTTATTTAATATATTATTTTGGTTAGACGTTTAAACACGAACCTACATTCTTTAGTTCGTTGTTGCGTCACATTTAATACCTATCACAGTCGCTGTTCACGATAACATATAAGCGCTAAGAAGAGGGATTATTTTTTTTTTCGGCGATTAGTTTTAATTGTGTCTAGTTAACGTTCAACAAGCTCTGCCGTCCGTTGAGATAATAAGCGCGCCAGTCGCAGGATAGCCAACTTCAGAGTGCCAACTTAGGTTCTACGAGAAGTTGCGAAGTTAGTACAGTTTCAACCAGAGTCGGTTCTAAACCAACCTATGTGAAGTCTGCTTACGTGCAACAAGTGAGAAGAGAGAATTGTTTGCATGTGTTTGATCACAGGCTGGGTAACCTCTCGTGATAAGAGTATTCTGATCACGTGACGGAGTAAACCTAGCTGGCTCTTAAAGGTTCCGTTTTGAAAATCCTTACATAGTGTGGAATGTAAATGGCAGGAAAGCTCACAGGTACAGATAATCAGACCTAAATAAGGAAACTAAAAGAGTATAGCAAACATTCTTCTATCGGCCATAGTATTGGCGTACAACCACCGTGAAGTTGTGTCGATGAACGCGTGAAGTAACGATAAATAAACATCTTCTACGAACTGAACATTGAACTTCCGGACAGAATACAGATGCATGATCCGTGCGCAGATAAAGTGTGACCATCATCCGGTTCTGTATGTTGGGAACCTGGAGTTTCCTCTGCAGTGATGCACGTATTCACGTACATGTGTGTCTGTAGCTACCTGGCTTGGTGAATAAAGACCTGGAATTATGCAAGCACGAATACGCTCAAACAATTATTGCGATACAATCACTCGAAGTAGGAGCATTATAACAATGTCAACAGGTAGGCAACCCAAGAAGCACGTTCATGCGACATTCTTCCGGCAACCCTTTATGCGTATCATCATGCATATGAATAGAATCCGGACGGCCAATATTCCATTCGTAGTAGACGTTTATTTATCGCCACTAAGGTTAATTCTACTTCATGTTGGAAATATCAGTGTTAAAAGTTTGGCACAGGGACAATTTCTGCCGCGGTAAGAGATGTAAACTGACCAACCACAGAGCTTTCTTGAATTTTAACTTAAGATAAATTGATAATTTAAGGAGTCCCTCTTGGTGTCAAATTTCCGACTTTGATACATGGGACCAGCGTAGCGATAAGAGCCAGAGTATCACGCTTGACGAGAAGTATATCGCCTCTATTAGCAGCGCCAAACTGGCGTGCAAGGTTATCCTTGTAGTCTTTTTCCTATGGGACTTTAAGCGAGACCCTAATGTTTTATTTTTGGATAGTATAAAGTATACCAACGCATGCCTCACGAATTCAGGTAAAATTTTCGGAGTTACAGCAGTATTTTTTTTTTCAGCCAGTTTGGGAGGCCTTAAAATAATGTTTCTAACAAGCGTACTGCATTTTTAAAACATAGAAGCATAGTTTAAAGTGTGTTCTTTTCATAGATAAACCAGAGACAATATATACATGAATAAGTTCATAGAAAAGAGATGTATGAATAAGTTAAGCGGTTTCGCGTAAGAACATAATAATATACGTCACACGCTGCAACGCCGTCATGCGTCAGTAAAGCACTTCTCTTAAAAGCCAAAATTAGTTTGCAGTTCACTTCAGAATCCTCTCTTTGCCAAGCCTTGCTAAATTCAATTTTACAACGGGCTCGTATTTTATCAGACCTGTTAGCCATAACGGCAAAATTTTTCTCTGTGCCAAGTTCTCCCATAAGAAAACAGGTTTTCTTTCTAACCTGTACCTAGCAGAATTAACCTTATCGCCACTTACAATCTACACGGTGGTTGTACGTCATTACTATTGACAATAGAGGGGTGGTTGCTGCACTCATTATTGATCTAGTTCTAGTTATCTGTACCCGTGGGCTTTACCACTATTTCCGTTCTCTCCTGCACAGGAATATTACAAGTTTACCAAAACATACATCTGGGTAATTCTCTGAGCTCTTTGGGATAGACTTATAATTAGAAATAAGAGTTGAGTTAAGTTATTGAATTACTAGCTCATAAAGCTTACAAAAATACACAAAACAGCAATCAACTTTAACTTTCACAACACCTTATGCACACAATTACTGTTGTGTTACAGAAACGTTAATTAACTTGGACAATTGAAGAACAAAAATGTTTACCATTAATTAATTGAAGACTACAACAAATCACAATTAAAGTTCAGTCATATATTCAATTAAGTCTCTCAAATAGTGACAATGTACAACCTTGACAGCCCGAAGTGGTGAAAGCTCACCATGTGCTGTGCAGCACCCCGAGAGCACCAATGTCTTCACTCTTGAGGTCTTCGGTTCGACTCTCGTCGCGCACCTCCTTGTCCGCTGACCCGCAGCCGAAGTCCTCTAGTTTCGCCCAATACTGATCCGAAAGTATGTGCCTGTAGCCTCACAGTAGACTCTTGACGTCATCAAGATGTCTTCACCAGTCTCTCTCCACAGGCATAGCACCGTCTTCTAGGTGTTTCGACACAGCTTCCAGCCACCCAGCCCTCAGAAACACAGCATGCAACAGTAAGATAGTGTCCAGGCTGGTGACCATGGATATGTGTGTGTGCGATGTGTTTACAGGGAGTAAGATGCCGGAGGCGGCCAGGTTCCTGGTGGATGGACAACCACCGTCCTTCAACATGGGCGAGCACACACTGACACTGGAGGTGGGGTTACTGGGTCAATACTACGAGCAGTTGGCAGCCACGGAGTTGAGAGAGACTCCACACATCGTCCAGTCAGCTCTGCATGACCTCAGGGACTTGCTAGCAGGTTAGTGTGACCTCTCAGGTTAGCACTGAGACAAATTACGAGCTTGCTATGTCTGCTGAAGCTGCTGACCAGTAAGTCGAGTATTTTGGCGTCTGGGTTGGAGACTATCCTTCTAGCTGATAGTACTGATGTGATATTGCAGTAATTTTTGCTGAGGGGGGGTGTATGACAAACTGAAATGTTTTGTCTGGCCTGCGCCATTGCTAGCAGAACACACACAGTTGCATGAAAGTACTAAGCACAAGAAAATTAAAAAATGATGGAGGCTTAATTCCAAGTGTAATGAAGTTTAGTGTCTCGAGTTTTTAGGAATATATTAAAATCTTTAAAACTTCTGCGTAGTCGAGGATTTCCTATGGCCACCTTCATCGGACAAGCTCCGTGGTGCCAAATTTACATTGTTGGCGGAGTTACATAGGTATACCATGTTTCAGCTCAATTGTATGCCAGCAAGTGTTTGAAAATGGATTAGCAATTTTGCACCACAAAGACAGACTTACGAATGAAGCAAAGCCTGTAATTTTGCACCAGAAAGACAGACTTACGAATGAAGCAAAGCCTGTAATTTTGCACCAGAAAGACAGACTTACGAATGAAGCAAAGCCTGTAATGAAGGGAAAGTATCTGGAGGGGTGGCTGTTATGTGACTAGTTCAGCTCCACGGAGCCAATGACGAGGGTGTCGTTGTTCGCAGGCGAGAAGGACCTTGTTGTGCCCTTGGACGATGATGACTTCCTGATGATATTCCTGCGGCCCTGCAAGTTCTACCCGCACAGCGCCTTCGACAAGGTGAGTGTTGCCTTTCATGTGGCTCTTTGGTACCTTCGCCAACCACGTGCGATAATCTTCGACCATGTGCCACTAGTTCAGCTTGTGACGAGGACTCATGCTGGCGCCAGGGTCATTTTATGAGAATGCGAAGCCCGGGGCAAAAATTAATCGGTGTACCCCTCCCTCTTTCGTTTTTTCCTTTTTTAAATGCAGTGATCATTTATGCATATTCATCCTTGTGTTTGCTCGTCACTAATATAAACGTTTAAAGTACCACAATAAAATTCATTCGGTTCACACAGAAATATTATAGGCATATATATATGCGAGAAGAACAAAAAAATGTAGGTTACTAAAATGCAGTTCTTAAAAACTAAATGAATACTTCGTATTGTTGTGCCGCATATAATAGAACACTAGTTTATGTTAATTAAAAAGTGATGTCCGGGGAAAATGACCCTCTTGCCTCCCCCCCCCCCTCTCTCCAATTCTCTGGCGCTAATGGAAGGAACTTCGTTTCGTTCTTCGGCAAAGTTCGGTTTCTGACCCGAATTTCTCACACAAACGACAACATAAATTAGATCTATTAGCGACAAGTTGACACAGTGGTTAGAGCACTCGCCTCCCACAAAAGCTACCCGGGTTCGATTCCCGGTGGGGTCGGTCCACGGATTTTAGCATGTGGGAATCGTGCCGGACGATGCCGCTGGTCGGCAGGATTTCACGGGGATCTCCCATTTCCCCCGCTCCTTCACTCCGGCGCTGCTCCATACTCACATCATGTCACCCCTCATCAGCGCTAAAGACCTCGATGTTAATGCTGACTAAAATCTCTTGGATCACTCACGCTTCTACATTGTTTAAGCCTCACTTCATGTCATCCTCTGAGACAAGCAGATGTCTACGGGATCAGTAGCATGTCTTCATCCGGGGTGCGACACACTGGACCCTCGAGTATCCTCCTAATACCATATTTAGTTTTTATTTACCTTCGCAAACTTGTATAAAAATTACATTTGGTTTCTATCTTGAAGTATAAATAACCTTTCCTTCGACAGTCGTATGCTATTGGCCGTTATAAGTACGTCCGTTAACAGTCCGCATGACCTCCAACATTGGGTGATTGATAGTCTGCCTTGCGAGTGCTGCTGTAATATAATTTCCTTGGGAAGCTACACCAGCGCGCAGGTGGAAGTTTCCATAACGACTCGAGTATTACGTAGTCGAGCACTGCTCAAATAACTGCAGCAAATATTCGCAACCCTGGTGGTGCACCTACGAAGATCCGTTTTGTCAACTATGCTTGGTTTATTGCGCTGAAATCTAAACGTGAAATATGACGTCGCAAATTTGTTCGTGAGACCTCCAGGACACGGTCGTAGAAGATCAGGTCTGGATACTCGCCTGCAGTTCGCCCAGTTACCGAGTGTTGTGCGTCTTTGGCACTGCAATCAGGGCGGTCGAGCTCAAACTCCGTCCACTCTCCCCCTCCCCTGATTTCCCCAGTGTTTACGTTATAAACATAAACAATTTATCAAAATGTATGTTTTATCAATTTATGAAATACTTCCTTCGCTCACAATCCTAAAGCATGGCTCCAGCAATCTTTATTTACTTCATAATGTAAACACTAGACAAAAATGGGTGACATTTGAGCCCGATCACCCTGACTGCAGCGCCAAAGACGTACAACACTTTCGGTAACGTGGCGAACTACAGCCAAACACCAAAGGGGTTAAGTTTCCAGGCGAGTGTCCAGACCTGTTCTTCTACGACCGTGCTTCAGGACAATATAAGCTTAAAAAGTTGGCAACATTAACTTTTGTGTACAGTATTTTTGTATGAATTCTCTGTGTTGATTTTCGAAAACCGGTTAGCTCAAGTTAACTAGGTCATTTTCTTGGTAGCGTTTAAAATTGTGGCTTCTGCAGTTGTATTATTCTGTCGGAAGTGTTATAGTAGCGGTAGGCTAACGTAGATGACAGTTACACCGGAAAATAGCAACAACAATGTTAATTACAAAACTTTACCCGGTGGCCGAATGGTCAGACCATTCGCCTCCCACGAAGGCAATCCGGTTTCGATTCCATCGATTCCCGGCGAGGTTGGTCCCCGGATTTTCGCATGTGGGAATCGTGCCGGATGATGCCGCTGGTCGGCGGGTTTTCTCGGGGATCTCCCGTTTCCCCTGCCCTTCATTCCGACGCGCTCAATGCTCACCTCATGTCACCTCTCACCAGTGCTGAAGACTTCGATGTTGAGCGCCGACCAAAATCTCTCACAAAATTTTACCAACAAATTATAAGCTATGGTTCACTATTTTTAGCAATGTTGATAGAAAATAATCTATTAACATTGCTGAAAATATAAACTTTACAAAGTAATAACATGATCAACGCACTATAATGACAATTGATTAAAAAAATGCAGGCAACATTGCGTATAGCAATGCTATTAACATCCTTTGATCTAGATCGCACTAGGGAGTAGAGAAATTGTTTGTGTTTGTAACAGTTATTAACATGTTTCTAAATTTCATAACTTTTGTTGATAGCAAATGTTTCCCATAAGGTGTTAACAAATGTTATTAACATGTCTTTGCAAATATTAAAAAAGTTAAAACCAGAATATTGGCAACTTTGTGTTGAAAATTGATATTACCAACATTCAGACATTTTTACAATTCTTTATAACTTCGTTGAAAATACGTAATACTGTTCGAAGTGTAATTGGCTGTGAAACGGGACTTGGTTTGTTTTGCCAACTTGACAGATCATAAAGTAGAGTTGTCCATCAACCAAGTTTCTTATTGTTACGAGCGATGAAAGTCTGTAATGAAGGGCAGGGCAACTCCAGACACAGTAGGTGCCAGTGATATGTGTGTGTTGTCAGATAAAGAAGTACTTCAGGTACATTCAGAGACATCCCAAGTTGTCAGGACTGACACCTCTACAGTGTAAGGAAGTGTTCCAACAGGACATGCTGTGTGTGCTACCAATCAGGGATCAGCTAGGCCGCAGAATACTGCTGCTAGAGTCTGGCGGTGAGTTCCTTTAACTGCACTTCTATCTCTCTTACTGTTCTTCATCCTCTAGTTTCCTCCTAGTTATCCTCTTTTTCTTCCTCCTTCCCTTTTATCTTATTTCTTATGTTTTTTCTCTTCTTCGTCTTATCTTTTTTTCATTTTCATGTTGTTTCCCTGGTCTCTTTGTCTTACTTTTGTATCTCCTCTCTTTATTTTCCTCTTGTTTCTTCTTCGCTCTTCATCTTTCTTTTGTTTCTTCTCTCATCTTCCTTTTGTTTCTTCTCTCATCTTCCTTTTGGTTTACTTTTCATCGTGTTACTTATCTTCCTCTTGTTTTTCCTTCCCTCTTATCCTCGTGTTTCATCTTCTCTCTTCATATTCATTATGTTATTACTCACTTCATCTTCCTCTGGTTTCTACTCTACATATTCCCACGTTTCTCCTCTCTTAATATTCCACTTATTTTCCCTTTCCTTATTGTTTCCTCTTGTTTCTCATATTTTATTCTTTCTCTTATGTGTGAGCATTGTCTTCTATTACTGACTGACCATATTTACGTTTTTTGTGTTGGCATTTTATGTTAAGTGTGGTTTCGATATATCTCACCACTGTGATGTATAGAATAACTTCGATTTATCGGAGCAGATATCTAGCTGTGTAGGACAATGTTTATCGCTCTGTCCAGCAGAAGTTGGGTTGAATGATAGGTGTATGTTTAGTCTTGACTGACCTTGAACGCAACAATATAGGTAGGCCCTATGCTGACCGCACTTGACGTTAAAAGCTTATTAATGACGTCACGGCAGTAAGCCTGAATGGTAGGCAAGCAACACGCACAGCATGCGATGTCACGTGGTTGCAGCAATCAAGGGGCGCCTATTCATTAAAGCGTGTGAAGTCATAAGATTTTCCAGTTACCCTTACGTTTTTACTTGCCATTTTATGGCTTCGAATTTTTATTTCCTCCTATGAAACTATTTCCAAACCCTGCCTCTCCCGCCAACATTCAAAAACGTATATGGCGTTGGAAGCTGCTGTGGTGATGACTGATTTCAGGAGGGCCGGATCCGCTCAGTACTAATGTGAAGTACTAAAGCGGCGTAATTAAATACTGCAATACCAACCAGTCAAATTTCAATATGCCTTGTATAAAACAAGATGTGATGAAAAGTTGTACTTTAAATAGTTGGTGGACCTGCGCGTGAGACGTGTTGTAGCGTGGTACGGATTTTTTTTTTTTTTTTTACTATTAAAAATGTTTCCAATGCGTTTATCTACGATAAGAGACACTTCAAACCATGTACATTTGAATAATTTAAAAATGTCGTCCGCTATAAAAAACATAATATAAAAGCGTCTCAAAACTGCTAAAATGACTTCTACTTTGCTGTAGTTGAAAAAATATCAACCATAATAATAACACAAAATCGTATAAACCTGTATTGGACTTTACCCGATGTTACACTAATGAAATATCAGGGTCGTCGCTTGAAGTTGCATTAAAACAAGAATTGTATGAAAACACTGCTCGCTAGCTTCCTTCTCCGCGCATAGAGGCGATGAGGTGTTTGACAGACGTGTTATATTCGACTTATTGCCTTCCTTGTTTCCGTGTCTCTAACAAAAAACTAAGGTTCCCTAGTTCTTGAATATAGATACAAAATAATCGTATAGGATTTAAAATATTTTATCACACAATTTTAGAAAATCAGCGAGTTCTTATTTACCCCCTGTCCTGCCATAAATGTCCATACATCCACTGTAACAATATTTACCGAGGAAAAACGGATAAATCTAAGACAACGATCAAGCCTCCTTTAGAGGAATGTGTACCGGGTTTTAAATGTCAGTGTTTGAAGCGTGAGAACAGTGGAGCGATAAGAACCAGAATACCACGCTCGACGAGAATATCGCCTCTATTCGCAGCGCGCCAAACTGGATTGCAAAGTTCCCATGTAGCCTTTTTACTATGGAACTTTAAGCGATGGTCCTAAATCTAAACAAGTTTTTTTTTAAGAGGTTCGTAAATTATGTTCTAACAAGCGTGCCGAATTTTCAAAACTATAGAAACAGTTTCGAGTGCGTATTTTTGTTCGTAGATAAACGTAGTGTAGAAAAGTAAAGCGGTTTAGTGTAAAAAAAAAAATTATTAACAAAACGCGTGATACGCTGCAACGGTCCATGCGTAGACTTACTAATACCTTTGTGATGACTAGATTCAGTTTCTTGGACGTAGATCAAAGATCATACCTTTGTGATACTATACACTTACTAGAAATCTCTTCCTCACTTCGTCCCCTTCGAAGAAGCTTCAGGACCCACTAGGTGCATGGTAGTTGGTCGGCGCGATCTTTCTCGGCTCGTCGCGCCAGTAGTTTACACTCCGCGAACCTGACCTTTGACCTTGACCTTAGTTTGGTGGCGGGGGTTATCCAGACAAGGAAGGGGGGCAGTGTTATCTCAGCGGTACATGTGTGCCATGGCTGACTAGCAGTGATATGTCTCGCACGATGAGCAGTCGTGTAAACATTGTCGCGATGTATGGCAACATAGCACACATTATCAGAGGTGACAACAAACTGCGACACGTTAGGCTCGGACTTTATTAAGATGATACATCCAGCGCCCTCTTGGGTTGAGTCAATAGTTGCTGCAACTTTGTTTTGCAAGTTGTTTGTGTGTTTGGTCACCAGGAGATCCTTGTGGTGTTGTAGTTGTCGTCCTGCTCTGTATTTGTGATAATCCGTATTACTCGCATGTAGTGCTACCACAAGCAGGGATGACTTTGGGACGTTATTACACAAATTTTATTTTCTGTGTTTATGTATTATAAAAATATTAATGCAATTTATGTCCTCATTCATTACGTGAAATTTATCGCAAATTTACTAGCTCAGAACTGTCAGATATGGGAAAACCATAAAATGTAAGTCCCCCACTGCTTATGGTAGGCCTATATCTATAGTATTTCTGTGTGCATTATTTGTACTATCCGACACCTAATTTCCAATAGTAATTTTATCCCGCTGTGAGATCCATAACACATGCAACATGAATGGTATCAATTGCATATAAATTTCGCATAATGTCTATAAAATGGTTAGTGTCTATCTGATGTGATGGTTTTGTTAACAGTAGATGTAAATATCGTTTGTGGAATGAATGTATTTAAAAATTTATTTTAATGGTTCCATAACACTGTCAGTTGCACAATACCGATGGTTTGATAATGACGAGGGATTTTATAATGTTAATAAAAGCCTACTACTTAATTGCATCGATCAGTTTATATGCTGCAATCACGTGAACACTGCGTGTTTTCATTGACAGATCTTACCTTCGATCACGTGCATGTGTTTCGAGCGCTCTCAAATGAACGCGAATAGACAGTAGGAGTGGACAGATATGGCCGGCACTTGTCACAAGGGTCTCGAGTGCTAGTATCGATGATCTGAGGTATGGCATTGTGGTTTAATGGTAGATCAAAGAAAAACCACTCACCAACTGAAACGTCTGTCCTGTTTTTTATCTCTTACGAAAATCAGGAAGACCTCACCAGGAATCGAACCCGGATTGCAAATGTGGGAGGCAAATGGTTTGTTCACTAAACTGTTACGGGTGCCTCTCAAACTGCTTATGTTTGAGACCTTAAGGGTGCTCTGCAAGAAATTTTTTGTGAATGGTTTTTGGTTATTTCGATACATCTGTATTACGACTTTCGTTACACGAAATATAACTCTTTTCAGACACGTAGTTTTTTAACTACAAGTGGTTAAAAAGTGGAATTCTTCTATTTGAAAAACTACAAAACTTTCAAAGGAATTGACTTGGATCGTTGAAATTTG
>PNEQ01000362.1:34629-46741 GCA_003012365.1 Medauroidea extradentata
ATTGTGATTCAAATAAGTAATTGCCAACTACAATTCATAAACGAAAGGAATTAACAACTGCAGTCAACTTGCTGTTGAACAATGTACATATGGCACTGTTAACGCCTCCCCCTCATATCGTCCCTTGCTAAGCGACACAATCTGGAAGTATAGCGCCTACTGTGACTCAGGTGCTGACAAGAGGGTCACTTGTGTTTACTCCGAAAGCTCAAGGCTATCTCTCCGCCCCAACCTCCAAGCCTACAAGTCAATGCTGTGCTCTCTGTCTCTTTCTAATAGGCATCTAGATCTGACAACAGCGCTCAGCGTATCATCTGTCTCTGAACTTGTACAGCTCGGCACGGCCCGTGGGAAACCACTTGTGGGAGTGAGATAGCAGTGTGAAAGAGAGACGGAGCGTTATCTGTTGTTCGCGCCAGTCTACCGTGTACAACTAGCGCTGCGGCCGGAATCCGGTTACTCGACTGGCTGCAGAGCAGGCTTAATGTGGATGTTTTGTTAAATGTAGTTTAGTATGCTTGGGCCCCGAGTTTCTCGGCTTTCGAGAGGATTATTTTTTTAAATCCATAGGAGAGTCAATATCGTAAAATTGCTTCGTAACTTTTTTGCAAATTGGTTTTACTATGCAATGTAATTTTACGAAACAAACTTTATTGAAGAGTATAGCTAATTTATCAATTAAAAGGAAATTTCGTTAATTAACTAATTAGAAACTATTTTCCAGTCTTCTGACTCGACAAAATTAGAATATGCAGTTTACATCAATCACAACAAAGTTACGAAGCGATTTTACGATATCGGCTCCCATTTATGTTTTAAAAAATAATTGTCGTTATATGCGAAGAAACTCGGGCCCATATCCTTAAGGGCCTCGCCTACCACGCGCTTAAAATGCGTTGCAGCGTGTTCGTAAATACGTTTTTTAAAAGAATCTATTCCACGTACACCCAGTGTGTCTATGTACGAAAAGAAAACACACTCCAAACGATGGACTGAGGAGTTGTTACAAAGCATCACGTCGATTAGTAAAATCATTTAGGAGATCCTAAAAATGGTTAAAAACAGCTTCTTCAACCTGTTATATCTGAAAAACTACTCACGGGATTCATGCAAAATTACTCTAGGAGCACGCAATGGACTTTGCTTAAAACTTTCCAGCAATAAAAAGATGGGGTCGCCACAGAAAGTGTCGGTCAGGCGAGTGATCTACGATACCACTGCACGCCGTTTCATTGTCTTGCGGTAGAGGCGATACGACACCAGAAGAGCCGGTCAACATCACCCTTGGCGCCGTGCCTCATTCACACTAACACACGCCCAGTATTTTTATATAATAGGCGGGCGTCTTAAGGTTATTCAAGTGGTGAAAAATCATAATTTTATATTTGTATAAAATAGTGTTAGTTGTGTAGACATTACTTAAGAATACATTTATCACTATCGAAAAAAATTAGCTCAGCCAGTTTTCTCGTAATGGTACTTCAAAGTCAAAATTTGCGTATTTTTACTTCATACAAAACTTGAAAACCAGTAAAAAAAAATTAAAAGATAAAATTTACATTAAAACAACACGTAACTGTCTACGGCTTGAAGCATATAAAAACCCACTGTAAAATATTTTAGTGTCTAAAGATAAATTTCTAGAAATAAGAAAAAAAATTCAAATTTTGAAATTTTTTATTTAACATAAAAATGTTTTGTAATGGGTCTTATATGCTACAAGCCATAGACAGTGACACGTAGTTTTGACGTGATTTTTTCCCTTTAATTATGTTAACTGGTTTTCAAGTTTTGTATGAAGTAAAAATATGCAAATTTTGACTTTGAAGTGCCATTATGGGAAAACTGGCTGAGCTAATTTTTTTTCGTTAGAGGCATATGAACTCTCAAGTAGTGTGTATAAAACTAACACTATTTCATACAAATATAAAATTGTAATTTTTCACCACTTAACTTTAAGCGGTATACCGCTATTTTCATCAAAATTTTTTAATTTTTTATTTGTACCATATATTTTTTTTATTATTTTAGACACAAAATGTGACTAAATTTGGCTCTTAGGAAATATTTTTATCTCTCATAGTTTTCACGTAATGGCTTGCTAAAGTCATATTTTGCATGTTTCTGTTTTAACGACTACACTAAAACCAACTGATATACCAAACTCAAAAAAATCACAGTGGATAAAGACATTGCAGGCTACAATGTCATACTCATAAAATTAAAGAATAAAAATTATTTGAATTTAAAAAAAAAATGCTGAAACTAAAAATAAAAATTTAAAAAGTTCAATATTTTTTTTTAATACAAATAATTTTTATTCTTTAATTTTATGAGCATGTCATTGTAGCCTGCAATGTCTTTATCCACTGTGATTTTTTTGAGTTTGGTATATCAGTTGGTTTTAGTGTAGTCGTTAAATAGAAACATGCAAAATATGATTTTAACAAGCCATTACACGAAAAATATGAGAGATAAAAAATTTTCATAAGAGCCAAATTTAGTCACATTTTCTGTCTAAAACAAAAAAAAAAATATCTGGTACAAATACAAAATAAAATAATGATTATGAAAATTGTGGTATATCGCGCCCTTAAGGGTGTTCAAGTGCAATAGTCTTATTTTTATATTTATATGAAATAGTGTTAGTTTTGTAGACAATACTTGTGAGTGTAGTTTCCTGTTATGAAACAATTTTAGTAGGCGTAGTTTTCTCATAACGATGGGTCAAAGTCAGCTTGTTCTGCTGCCATGCAAATAGTGAAAACCAATTCACCTATGTACGTTAAATAATTCACTGTGAAATAACATACTATGGGCTATGTAATAAAATATTTGAAAAATTCCCTCCAAATGGTTTTGTATTTTTAAAAAATTGCTGAATTTGCAACTTTTTTCTGTACTTTTGCAATTTTTTTTTTTAATTCAAAATATTACATTGTAGGTTTTTAAATGTTTTATTGCATGGCTCATGGGATGAAAGTTCACAGATAATTATTTTGTTTAAGTAGGTCAGTTGTTTTCAGCATTTTCATGGCAGCATAACAAGCAAATTTTGACTTGGACACCCCATTATGAGAAAACTATGGGAGCTAAAATTGTTTCATAAGAGGAAAATGTACTCGCAAGTATCATCTACAAAACTTACAATAACTCACGAAAATATAAAATTATGATTTTATTGCACTTGAACACCCATAGGGCATCTACCTGGTCGAGTGCCAGACGTGAATTTGAAGTGAGTGAGTGAGATATTTTGGTTAGCGCTTAACATTGAGGTCTTTAGCGCTAGTGAGGGTGATATGATGTGAGTATGGAGCAGCGTTGGAATAAATGAGCGGGGGAAACTGGGTATCCCCCAGAAAACCCGCCGACCAACGGCATTGTCCGGCACGATTCCCACATGCGAAAATCCAGAGACCAACCCTGCCGGGAATCGAACCCGGATCGCCTTGATAGGAGGCGAGAGGTCTGACCACTCGACCCTGTGGATTTGGTTACACAGTTCATTTTTCCTTTGTATCTATCTCCAGACATCTTATTGCCCTTTCCTCCATTCGATCACTCTAGAGTTGAAACTACAAATCACTGATAGAAATGTTAATTGTTAAACATAATTTAAGTAAAGAGTTTTAATTAGTATTGACAGTTTCATGTATGTCACTAATCTCTTCCATCATAAAGACAGTCATAGTCACAACTGTCATCTTAGTCTTTCATGACCTATCAGCTCCATAATCACCCTCGTTACCCTCTCCGTATATCACATACTTGCCATTTACGTATTCTACTGGCATCATCCATTATTAATTCAGTAACCACAATATCTTCAGTCATCTCATAATACTATACCTTTCGTCCTGTCATAGTTACCACAGTCACCAGCATCCCTCTTCTGGATGTGACCTGAGTGTGTTTGTGTGGCCGGCAGGTAAGTGGAACACTGACGTGGTGTCATCTTGGGACATACACCGTGCACTCTGCCTGGTGCTGCAGTCCGCGACCCTGGAGCCACGCACCCAGGTGGCGGGAGCCTCAGTCATCCTCGACATGCACGGTCTGGCCATGCGACACGTGTGGCAGATCTCGCCAGCCTTTGCCCGTGCACTCGCGCACTGGGTACAGGTCAGTACCACCAACATACCTACCACCTCCTCCAGCCACAGGGATCCTGGTTACAATACTGGCAGGAGTTCCACATGGTTTACCGCTGGCTGTCAGATTTTCTTAGGGAGCCCTTATCTCATCGTCACGTCCCGAGCTTATCTAACCACCTAGATATTTTATAGTATGATTAAGAAAAGTCATTATGCAAAAAAATATATTTGTATAATCTCATGCAAATTATTTTAACTTCATTAAAATTTCTTGATTGTTAATAACTGACAATTTACAATATGTTTGCATTTCATTTTGAAACAATTTTTTTGTAACATTTTATACTAGAAAAAAAAGTCTCCTAGGGTGTGATTTTAGACTTTTCTGCCAATATTTTATATATTCAATCCCCCCTTAGTGTAAAACCTGGCAACAATTTCGATACACAAATAAACAAATAACATAAAATGTGTTTGTATATGACACCTCTCTGTAACGACCTCTAGCAGAATTAGGGGAAAATGTCTTTATAGACAGGCGATCATTGTAAATAGTACCGTACAGTAAAATCCCAATTTTGACAACCATTGTTCCTGAGAAAACAGTCGTTATAGAGAGGTGGTCGTGATAAAATTGCTCGCTATAAAGGGGTCTTGTGTATTAAGACAGTGAGGCGATGAGTCGGGGTTGTGTGCCTTGACAGGAGTGTATTCCTGCTCGACTGAAGGCAGTGCACATTGTGAGACAGCCGTACGTCTTCAACATGGTGTTTGCCATCTTCAAGCCATTCCTACAGGAGAAGCTACGCAACAGGGTTAGTACCAGCTTGTTCAACTTATGGGCTACTTATACATAGCATAATTATTTTAATTTTTATATGCCATTCTGACGGTCCAGTTTTTATACTGAGGGTTTTGTTTGCACAACTGTACCAATAACTCCTACAGATGTAATTGGTTACTGTGTCATGCCTCTTGGACACTGTTGCAAATCTGCTACAATATCATACCGGGGTGTGCATTTTAATAAGTATGTACATTCAGACCATTACATATACTGCAGTGGAACATCACAAATACAAACCTGAAGAGACCTTCATTTTGTATTTTGCAAAAATTAGGTTTGTATTATCAGGGGTTTCCAAATACTATTAAAGTCTCCGATTTAACCCCAAAATACATTCTTACTACCACCATGATTTCTTTTTACAAGTGATCTTGATAATATTTCAATGGTAACAACGGTAATTATTCAATTTTATTTTTATTGAACAGCTACAATTAACATAATTTTTAAATTTTTCAGCAGTAAAGTAATTTTCATTTTGATTTAAAATATGAATGTTTACTGCTTTCCTCAAAATTATGTTACTGTGTTACTGTTTTATTGCAATGGCACTAGCTCATAACTTGAGTAATTGGATCAGTGTTTTCAGCCCGAGTATGCTATGCATTCCTCGGAGCAGTGAAGTTTTATACCTTGTTGTCGGCACATTCCATTCGCCTTAGCGAGACTTTGTGTGGGTTTTTTTAGGTACTGCGCATCCTGATGCGAGCTCTTTTTTTTTTTTTATAACTGCCAGTGTGGCAAGATGATGTGGCAGGCTGCATGGTAGACCAACGACATTTACTTTATATGCTGTCATCGTAAAATGGTCTAAACACAAATTGAAAAGTGTTTTAGGCTATGCCATTTTGGTAAAGAGGTATAATTTTGGTCTAATATGTTAGCTTCTAAGTAAACTTGAAGCCGACAAGGGATCAATGACTTGTTTCTTTCCCAGTCATCATGAAACTGTTAACTATTTTTTTATGCTTCAGGTCTAATTTTTTAACAAATTTAGCTGAACTGATGTTTTCAAGAAAGTTTTTGTTTTTCAGTAGAACTCATATAAGTTATCTATTTTCTAGGAGAAATATGTTAATACCATTTTGAAATTTTATGCGCCTGGCACCTTAAGACTCTAAATACTAGTTAACACCACATCAAATAATCTAACCAGACGTAATTATAGACCACACAGTGCTCTGGGTGTAGATAGGTATAGTTCATATTACCGCAAAAACCCTCGAGATTATTAGTGCGCATACATGAAAACATGTTTCTGTGACGAGAAAAAACATGTAAATGTTAATTGACGTGATGGTTGCATTTTTGAGTGAGGAGGTAGTTAGTCTCTAGCAATTTAATTTTGTTTTGGAAAAGCATCTTAACATTATTTTGTTTTCACGTCGTAATCATTTCCAAAATTCTACTTTTTAAATTACATAGGATATGTATTAGGCTCGTCTTTTGTAGTTTGGTTGCATGCCAGTTAATTATCTCTTACAGCCCATAGAATGTTGTATAGAGAAGTTAAGATTAATGTATGTAGATATCAACTGGCCAGATATTTGTCAACTAAACAATGACACATTTTACTTCCAACACACAGCAGCATTGTTCTCTTACAATACATTATTTTGTGTACATTTATAAAAATACTGAGCATAGAGTTAACATGCAAGTCGTTACACTAGTATGTATGTATAAGTAAGTTGTATGCTGGAGACATAGTTACAAATTTCCTCATTCTAGCAATTCAGATTACATTCGTAACAATCTGTATTCCTAACAATCTGTATTCGTCACACAGGAAGTAGTTAACGGCAAATGGGTTTTCTTCGGCTACTTCCATTTTCCTCTTGGCCCTGGTTCTTGGTTTTTATTCAAAACCACAAAATTTTAACATGCTGTATTCTTGCCCACAGTAAAGTACATCACATTTTCAATAATTATCTTCTCAGAAACAATATTAACCTGATTGAAATTGTTGTACAAGTTTATTGAAGGCCAAGAATGGGACAAGTTTTAAAACAAAAATCTGTGCATTTTATACTTTTGTTTTTTTGTCCACTAGGTCTTGTTTTGTGCTATTGTTGGAAAGTGCTTTGTTTGATTTTTTGTGAATCTTTTGTTATTTATACTGTTTGTGGCTTAATAATAGTACGTATTGGTAACCTGACACTTTGTGCAATATTAAATTGCACTGCAAGTGAGAAAATTACTTTATAGTACTTGTTTTTAATGAAAAATAATTTGTGCTCTTAGCACATTATTGTTGCAGCTTATCAATATTTGTTAAAAACCTCATCTAGCAATTAGAATACTAGTCAAAACTATTTATTTGTCCAATTTGGGTATGTCTGCCCAAAAATTTCACTTAGTAAATTATGTTTTATTTCTTTTCAAGAACAGAGTTGTGATTGGGCCACATCTAGCCGTCAAACAAACAGTTCAAAGTTATCCTACTGGACTAGTAAAGAAATCTCACTAAACAATTAAATTCATTGAAATGTAAAATCATATTTAAAATATAACTTTATGCATTTCAGTAGCGCACAAATATAAATTATATGCAGTTTAATCAACTTAACAAGATGTCTGTCAAATTAATAAAAACCACGTATATTGTAAATTTAAATGAGAAAACAGAACAGAGGGCACCAGGTTTTTTTCCTCTTTATAAGCACTTGAAATAAAGTTTTCAAAATTTAAGCATACTTCTGAATAAAACATTATTTAACTTGTTAATATGCCAGAAAATTAATATTCAAACAGTAAATTGCAGAGGTGTGAAAGCTTTATTAAAACTTTTGAGTATAAATGCAGTAAGCTGCAAGTGAAAAATTTTGAGGCCATGTTTTATAACTTCAAATCATTTCACGTAATCTATAACAAATATGTTGGTAACATATAAACATGGTGCCAGATAACATTTGAAAACCACTTAATTCAAAACTAACACCATATTGCATACAGCAAGTACAGTAAAAAAATATTCTAGTGGCTATTCTTCGAAACTCAAGTTTGCTATCACCAGGACTGCTTGTTTTTCCCGAGCCTGGAGTAATCTCATACGCAACAGCAAAATTCACGTAAGTACACTAAATGTGTTACCACACGATATATAAATGTAAACAAATAAAAAATTATTACAATTCTTTTATCACACTACATGGAATATTAACAGAGGCGCAAAAGGGAGTATTTTTTCTGTAAAGTAATACTACCATTCTACTTCCAATAGCTACGTAAATTTGAATGTTAGTATTTAAAAATATTATATAATTGTCAAATCATCCAACAAAACATTCATACGGTGTGTCCATGGAGTCCAGATCTTTCCATTTTACCTCTTGAAAACTGCTTAAATAATACAATTTTGAAACTTGAAATACAAATTTTCCCATGAGAAGACACCCCCTCCACCCCCTCTGCACCATTGAGGAGGGGGGGGATCTGTGTTACTTGACAATATTCCTAGGTTTGAGACCCTCCCCCCCACACCTAGCCCAAACACACATCCTAGCTGTGATCCTGTCGTAACACCCCCAGAGCAAAAATCCTGGGTGTGCCACTGGATGTTGATGCTGTTTTATAAGACAAAAAAAAAATTTATTTATACCTATCAACCACAGACATTTACATCTACTGTCAAGTTTTTAGAATTTTATGGCAGGGGTGTAGGCAACCCCTTTTACCAAGTCATAGTGCAAGGCCTGGAGTGATGGCATCTACAGTCATATGTACAAACTATTATTTGTAGGCAGATTTGTTGACTAACTGCAGCATCCGTGGGAACCTTTATTATCTGTAAAAGTAATCCAGATTGGCTCCAAGAATCCCAGTTCACCGCATCAAACATGTTTGTCACATAAATTCCTGATTATCCAATTATCAAGATTTGTTTGAAATTGTAATTTTTAAATGCAAACTTCCACAGGCTGGTACACATGTTAGGTACTTACAAACTGAGAACTATATGCCGACATCTGTTGAAAGTTCACAAGATTCTAACCCTTCATAGTGTTTATCTGATAAATATTCTTAAACTTATTCAAATAAACTTTACAATAACTTAAATAATTAAGGATGTACATTTTCATTTTACAAGAAATGCTTTAAAATTAAGAAACATACAAGAGTACAGTTTTGAGTTTGAAAAAAGGAATTTCTTACTTAGGTATAAGTACTGTATAACTTTACCAGATTCATAGCTGAAGAACTGAATGTCAATTTTATGATCTTTGTCCACAAATTGACTAAACAATTTTTTATACAATATTTGAGAAAATTAGTATTTTCTTGCAAACGGAGATTAGAAACCTTGGTTCATGGACTATGAATTACATGTAATGTGATGTATTAAATTACAAACGGGAACATTTTTATTACATGTTTAAATATAGTATGTCTGACTTACTAAACTTATTTACAGTTTCCAGCTAGTACGTAACTTATGTTTTTTTTAGTTAATATGACAAATACCATATCCTTGAGTAATAAAACGCTTTTGCAGGATCAGTGGAATTATAAAAAAAATAATAATAAAAACGGGTATACTAAAATTATGATGTAACTAGTAATTTAAGATCTAAGAACATTAAAGACCCTAACAATGTTTCAATTATGAGTGTGTATTATAAATGGTACGACGTCCCTCCCAATTAACCTGATAGTTATGAGTTGACAGTCGCACGCATTAACCAAGGTGATGCTATCAACAGATCCACTTCCATGGTACGGACTGGCACTCGCTGCACCAGCACATAACACCTAACTATCTGCCGGCACAGTTCGGGGGAGACCTGATCATCCCTGAAGGGACGTCCAGCAAGCTACACGAGACACTCTGCCTCTTCGAGGAAGATTACAAAGGTGACTTAAAAATCTCCTCACTAACTGGCGGGCTACGGTGGTAGAGGGGTCAGATCTCTCGCCTCCCACCAAGGTGATCCGGGGTCGATCCCCGGATTTTTGCATGTGGAAATAGTGCTGGACGATGTCGTCGTTTAGCGGGTTTACTCGGGGATCTCCTGTTCTCCCCGCCCATTCATTCTGGCGCTGCTCCATACTCACCTCATGTCACCCATCGCCAGTGCTGAAGACCTTGATGTTAAGCCCTGACCAAAATATCTCACTAACTGCACTTACATGAAAGTCAGTGGCTGAGTGCAAAGAATACAGTAAATTCAAAAGTACAGTATATGTACAGTGAAACCCTCCTACAAAGTTTCGTGCTTAATAGGTTACATAATTTTGCACTGTCTATACAAATATCAACAGTATAATTTCACACTTTTAAGAAGCTTCCTGGTTAATTAACATAATTTGGTTCTGTCACACCACAAACATCTTAACAAGGTTTTACAGTAGTATATTGTCTCCAAAACCATCCCGAACATTTTCTCTTTAAGATGTGTCTATCTACGTAAAATAGTCTTTTTACATAACAGTATTACATCAGTTTTAAGATTCTCTGAGAGAGAGCAATGTAATAATGGAAGCAGTACTGGCCACGTGCTTAAACTGTGATTTATATGTCAATCACCCCAAGTACTGTTAAGTTAATGTTGCAGTATAAATTACAAGTAGTTGGTATTCCTCCTCCTAAAAACTTTTAAAAGCATCACTTAAGGTGGGGTCTCACCCTGCATGTTATTTTTTTTCTTCTAAATTCTTAGAATAAAAGTGTGAAATTGGTGGTTAGAGTAAATTATATTTATCTTGTGCTACAATACAAGCATTGCAGTTTAACTTTTACCGTATATTTAGGCTGCAATCAGTCCAGAAAATTAAGAATATAAAAAAAATTTGCTTTACTCTGTAGTATTTGGCTACAGAAAGTTAATAACTTTTAGTTTACATTCTAGTAATTTTTTTTTATGTTTACATTTACTACGTAACTAAGAACTTTAACTTCAATTTTCTTTGGTTTATAATAATCTTAATTTTTTTTTTTTGTTTCCTATTAGCATTAGCATATAGTTAATTATGCCTACTCCTATAGTTATTTAAATAATTTTTTTTATTATTTTTGTTAGGACTCGCATCCAAAACTAAATTTTATTGTACAATTTTAGTTATTTTTTTTTCTTATTGTTCGTTTTCTTGCTTTGAGGTTAGTTTACTTTCTTCCGTTTGTAATTACCAGTTATGCATTCTCTGGAACTCAGACGCCTTTTATAGGTTTTCTGAAAGGGCTCTAAGTTCGTGCCGAACTCTGGAGGGGTTTGAGATTAGGTTTTGGAGTGTCTTGGCTGGCGTCATGGAAGGCATAGGCTTCTGATTCGCGCCTGCTGTATTAATTTAACGATGTCGAGAGCCAACGTAATTTTGAGTAGTTATTTGCACGCCAAGACAATTAAAATATAGGAGGCCACCTTAATTGAGAAGAATGGTACGGCCTGAGCTTCGTATTTAGCAAATTTTAGTGCTTCGACGCGGCCTAAGAAGCCATCGAGATCGTCTCAGCTATGCTACGTCCAGATGACGCTAACGCAATATTCCTTTATGGCTACGTCTGAACTTCTATTTCTTTTTGTAATGAACTTAAAATAATATATTGCACAGTATCCAGAAGGTTACGGCGTTAAAATAATTCACAAATTTTTCTTTTCAAATTTTCTAAGTTTGTCTGCCAAATAATGTGTAATTTTCTTTAACATAAACAGTTCTACAAGACCAGAGGTCCTGAGCATTTCTAGAGTTTCAGCCTACCCTCAAAATGAGTTGTGCGAAGCCGAGGATAAAATTTAAATAACCTGAGAGATAAAACTATTTTGGGAACTTTAGTGTTTGTGAAAAGTGGAAGTAAAGTAGATATATCCTTAATAATACAGTACATAAAGCAGCATTTTGAACTTTTGAACAGTACTTAATTTCAATCATCCTGAAACAGTACTTTATTTGGTAGCATAAATCTTAATTAATTCAAATCACTCATTTTGGAAATTTAAATCTGAATATATCAGAGCCAAAGCTACATAAGTATTTTTTAAATGTAATTTTCACTACTTGAATTATACATATGCAACAGTGTAAGGATGTGGTAGTATTCACAAGTATAATTCATGGGTTTAAGTCATTGATAGTTATTACGAAATTTTCGTCAGCATTTAATCGATCCTACTTAATAAATTCTGCACTTTGTTTCTATCCTAAAATGTATTTTATTTACTGTACTCAAAAC